>WOFM01000075.1:1141718-1351813 GCA_011428145.1 Ericerus pela | reverse complement strand
AAATTTATTCGCCACCAACCCAGTACCCTATACGTTGAAATGTAATTATTGTAGCAGTAAAATTGTAAGCTTCTGTAAATGATTCACTGGGTGAAAACGTAGGATAGGTAGGTGTACCTGCGGTTTTTGGATTGTTTTGAAAGAAGGAACAGTTCCCGAAATTAAAGGTAAAATAAAACTTATTGTGGAGGTAAAATGTAGCCGTGGTTTAGTTCGTCACTTCCCAGTGCCTGGTCTGAAAGCATTCTTTTGTTCGCCACAAATATAACTATTTACCAGACTCGTTACGTTTTACTGTTTATACGTATAGTCTCTATTCTAATCCAGCAAAAAGTAGGCTCCAACTCATCCGGAGCCATACGTTTGATTGTAGCCAAGTAGGTAGCTGGTGTAGGCCTTCCACTAAAGTGATCATTACGCTAGCTGTGAGAACGAATCTCAGATTTCGTATCATAAAATCGTGCTTTTTTGCAAATTTTTGGTTTTATCGCACAGATTACCTCATTGTAAGAAAACGTACCTACTTACCCTGTAACCTATTTGTTCTTTAAGAATAGCCTATAGAGTGTCGCATTGGATGTGAAAAAGATGATTTGCAAAATGGAATTCATAACCGTAGAGGTTTTTAGAGGAGAATCTCTCTCAAGTCAATAAAATTTTATAAAACGTGTATTATTTCTTTGTTATCGGTGATTTATTGGTTTCGTATGTCCGAAGTTATTTTTTCAATCGTTTTTCAGTTCATATAGAATTTAAGAAAAAAGTTTGAAAAGGCAGGTCATCATGATCATCTTTCGTACTTAACTATTTTTTCAGCATATATACGCATATTTTCAGCCCAAAATAATGATATAGGGTATTTTGAAAATTTATTTTATGAAAATACTCGCCTGGATACACAGTGGAATGGCCAAGTGTGGTACTCAGTGGAACTATATAAAACCCTATAGTGGAAAACTAATTTTTCGATATTAAGAAGGTTTAAGGCAAATTCTGATTCAAATATTCATTTTAATAATTTAGTATAACGTTTTAAATCTTATCCAAATATTTTTAGATATTAATTTTTTTTCTATAATTTATTAATTTGGCAATTCTATTATTAACTTGTAGAAAAACATTTGGCGTTGTAAGTTTTAATTATGATTTGTCAAAAACAGAAGTCCATTGGTGTATCCCTAATTATTTTTCTCAGTTACAACATATTTTTGACCTAATTTGTATCATATAAATATGTTGGTGTTCCAGTGGAATGATTTTTGACTTTTTTAAAATCGTGTCTCTTCGATTGTTAACCAATGCATTTTTGGTTTCTAGCAATTTGATCAGTGCAGAAGAATGAGCTCCTTCCAACGGTCTATGTAAAATTTCGATGCAAGAAAAATTAAGAAAGTTGGCCAGTTTTGGGAATTAAACATTGCACTTCCACATTTTATCTAACCACTTATCGAACTAACACCTATCCATTGTCCTAAACAAATGCTAATATGTTAAAATGGATAGATACTATACTCTGTCCACGCTAAGAAGTTTGTGACGTCACAATTAACTTCGGTTGTAGTGGTTGGTTGGGGAGAGAAGGAAAAACGTATAGATTCACATTTCTTTACAAAAAAAAAAGGGCGTGCGAGGGTCCCCCTCACATATTTAATGTGTAAACATTCAGCTGAAACATGATAAATATGTATCTACTGTATGTGTGCGTGCATGTATTGCGCCGCCAGCTCGCCACGGATGTCTGCTTGTGAGTGTGTGTGTGTGTGTGTGTGTGTTAATTGACAAACAGAATTTGAAACTGGACAGTGTGCTGTGCAGTTTTTTTATGAAATCTGAAATTTTTCGTATCTAATATTTTTTTACACCCGGGAGGAAGCAGACAAGAGAGTAAGAATGTTTACACGTTAATAAATATCAACTGAGCTCATTTTGTGGCGTAAAAATACTCGTATTTCGAGCAGACAATGTGGATAATATTTGTAATGTCATGCACTGCTTAGCTGACAGAGTGTAATGGCACAGTTGCGCAGTAAATTTAATTCATCTTTCAATAATACAGTGGGAGTCTCTTAATCTGTCCATTGGATAATGCAGACCACCAATTATTTCAACCAAAATTGTTGGGAATGGATCAAACATAAGTATCTGTTTGAATATATTTTTTCACCTTTTAGTTCAGACCCATTTTCAGATAATATGGACAGAAAAATTACCAAAAATAGCCCCAATTAGACTACCTAACTAAATCAACTGCTTAAAACAGTTATTTTTTTTAAGCTGAATCGATTTTTCAATTGATGTTTTTTTTCAAATTGAACTCAAGCGACATAAATATTATGTAAAATGTAGAATAATAAATACGGTACAGTTTACCAGTCTACTAGTATTTCACCTTTGTTAACGAAAATAATTTTGATTTATTTTAATTTGTTCCATTAATTTCAGCTTTTTTCTTAGTCCACTTTGTAGTCAGTTTTTCCAGTCAGTTCTAACAAAAAAATTTTGTCGAGATTAGGCAGCGCCCACTGCGGTGAAAATCTTAAAAGCAAGACTGAGACGAGGACGAAGATTCGACAATGAAAGGCCAAAGACGGTAGTTTTGATCCGGCTGTTTTGCTCGTCACTGCTTACCATCCGTTTTTTTGTTTTTTTTTTTCGGCAGAAAAAAATTGCCATCCATCGCTGATATGATGAATCACCACTTTCTCGTCTTCCATACATTTTTTCGCTTTCCAATTAGTGTGAATTTTTTTTCAAACGCTCGTGAGAGAGTGAGAAAAAAAAATTGCTGCAGCCAAGATTTTTTTTTTTTTTCTTCCTCCTTCCAACCGCTAATTTGCCCATTTTTCTAGAATACCTATATTGATAAACAGGTTTACTGTGTACGGTTTTTATTAAAATTCTGGAGAAAAAAAAAAACAAAAAAAAATACGATCTCGATAATTTATTATTTTATTGCGATCGAGATGAGTCTACTATGCGATCGTCGTCGGTCGGTTCGATAATTTATCGACGAAACAGATTTAATTGATGTATTACCTATGGTATGATTTTCTCCCACAGGGTGAAGGGGTGAGGCGATGATTTGTTGGCTGAATAAAAAGAATTACGATACATATGCGTGGCCATCCGCATAGGTAAACCGTCCACAGTGGTACTGAAATTTTCGGTATCGATGATGTTTTTTTTTTTTACTTCTTCTTCTTCCTCTTCTGCTTTTTCTTCGTAGGCAGAGTTATAAATTATTGTGTTTTTTAGGGATTGAAGTGGATACTTGATTTATTATAGGTCATCAAGACGAGTATATAAGAGGCTGTTTTTCGCTGCTAGTATGAAGATCTCCTTCGACGTAGAGTGCACTCGAGGCTAATATTGCGAAACTTTGAGGGATTAACTCTACCTTCGATACGAGTACGCCTTCATCTATGCGTGATTTAGTCACTAAAAGTGTATCCGATTCGTACGATTTTTAAGGTTGACTGTAAAACAAAACAAATTCAGGTTAAACCGGTCATTGAGCTAATTTACCTCAAAGTAATGTTTTGAAGCGGTGCAGATGATGTTTTACCTGCGTTCCTTTGAGGGGTGTGAGATTAGAATCTACACTGAGGGTCGTGAGAGGCAATTGAACGGCTGCTCGAAGAATTTCATGTAAATTTTGCTAAGTAATTAGCATTTTTATCGGTCGGTAGGTACGTATAAGTTCACTCTGCGGTCGGAAAAGCTATTTATGTTCCTTAACATTGAAATTCCGTTACCTCATCGACATTGGTGATTCAAATAATTATTAAGATACTATATGAAAATTTTTAACGTCCTTTTCAGTGGTGTGCCGAATTCAAGATTTTTGAGAGGGGGGTCAGTCATAAATTTGAAAATGCTCGATCGTTAGTCATTATTAAGCGAAGGAATTACGAGTTTCTTTGACTTTTGGGGAGTTTGAAAACCCATGTCTCTTTCGGTACGCCATTAGTTACTGTTATTATATTATGAAAGCTCTTGGTACTGAAATAAATTAGCAGTCTGCGTATCGACATTATTGAATAAATAAAAATCGTATACGAAATTTCATGTCAAAAGTAATGATTTTTTCGGTGAATAATAGTGACTAAAGTAAAATTTTGGCAATTTGGATGAGTGGAGAGGAAGAAAATATTGATTTTTGCATAAATGAAAAATAGGTAGTATATTTCGCTGCGAGAGTGTAAGGTGAGCAATCTTCAATGAATTGCAATTTGTAATACGAGCAGCAGCCGAGTGTTGTAAATCACAGGAGTTAATGTCGCTCACATTGTGCTCGAGTTGCAAACATTTTTTTTTTGCAAGGCATCTGATTGGTTGGAAGAAGGAACCGAACATTTTCGTTGCATGAGCAAATAATAATTGTTGATTTTTGCTTCCTAGTTGGAAATTCTACGTTTTGAGGTTTGAAAACAAATACCAAATTGTAAATTTTACAACATAATATATTATTGTGAAATTTTTTTTTGTTTGAAATAAACAAAAAATCCAAATATAGAAGATTAGAAAATAAAAACAATCGAATTTAAAATAAAATTAAACAAATGTAAATTATAAATTATACCAAAAATACTCAAATCATTATATAAATTAAGAAAAATTAAGAAAATCACTATAGTTAAGATATCATAAGATATAGCTAGAACTACTATTCGAATAATACTAAAACATATATAAATAGAAAAAAGATTTATTTTTGAAAAAATTCAAAACCAAGTGTTGTTCAAACCAGTTGTGTGCGAAAATTTTTTTGAATCTTGAAATTGGAATGCAGTAAAATATTATCAGTTACACTTGTAAACCTGATTTTTGAACAGAAAACAAAGAAAATAATTAAGTAGGTATTTTAAGTAGTAATATAAGGTCTTTCTTCATCCACGATTTCATACCACTGTCAGAGTGTTGTATGAGAAAAAAATTTCAATTCAAGTGGAAATGTGTTCAATGGGCAACTAATAATTTATTATCGATATAGTCCTAAAAGTAGCATTAATAATGGTATTAGGCTGATGATTGGTACAAAAAAAAGTCAGGTATGAAAAATGTTGATAATATCGTAAACTTTGATGCTCATTATGTTGTTCACCTAATGTAATTTTTCAGAACTACTGCACAGCACCTTAAAAATGTAAACCCCCAACTGGGACCGATCAAAAATTGGTAGTTTTCCTTATACCTTATAAGAATATCGTCCCAAATACGACTGAAATCACTAAAATATTTGTTGTTTTTGTTAGTCTGGTTTTGAAGGTTAACATTTATAAAAATACGAAAATAGGGAACTTTTGGTAGGGAAAAGTGAATGTGTGATGCTTTTTATAAGCTTTTATTCTACTCACTACTGCGATTTTAAAATATATCAATACTGCAGCCAACTTTGCGCAATGAAATAATATTTATTTCGCATGAAGCTAAAGCTAAAAAAAATAAATAAAAGCTTATCTTTAAAATTTTTTTTTTTCGAATGCATTTTCACTATTGTCGTTTAGTTACTATCTCGCGAGAAAAGAATATATTATCTGATTCTTGAGAGACTTAGCACTCAAAGTCCCCCATCTTATGGCATTTAAATTAATTTTATTATTACATAAACTTTTTACAAGTTATTACTCATTCCGAGCTGATTAAGCAATCACACAAATAACAATCCATCCAACTCGAACAATTATGTAGAATGAATCTGTATTTTTTGGTTAGATAATCGCCAAGAAAAAAAAATCGAACGTAATCGCTGGGTTAATTAAAAACTGCAGTCTAATTAAAATACATATTCTCAGTCGATTCGCACAATCGTTTAGCATAACACCACCGTCTTGATATCGGGTCAAAATATCGGCGATAGGAACATCGTTAATATGGTGAAATTATAAAGTAGAGTGAAAAAGTAAAAGGAAAATATTGTATTAGCAGTTGCTATTTAGTGGGGAAAATATAGGTTTGGATATGTTGAAATATTTAGGAAGAAAACGAGAAAATTTGTTTGATTACAAGCAGAAATAAAAAAAGTTTTAATGAAAAAACATGAAAAAAAAAAAAGTTTTTGTTTTAATGCTTCATTAATTTCTCCTTACATATCATTGTGTAATTTTTCAAAAGAACGAAGCAAGAATTTTTTTTTTTTTAAATTTGATGGAAAATTGTTATTCTTGACTTCATTTATTTAAATCAATATTAAATTCTCCAAGAAATATGTTTTTTATTGGCGAAAAAACGTTTCTTTGTAGCTGTGGAATACCTTGTCGTGAGAGATATTCACACTAGAAGGTTTTCAACAGTATTTGCGTGTTCTGCCACTTCATATGGTTAAGTATGGGAGAGCCAAATCCTCGGCAAACACTGGCGATTTTTGAGCCGGTTCTGAGAGTTTATATACAGGATTTGGTACACGCACACAGACACACATGCATACGTACATGTACGTAATTATGTCATGCGTTACGTCGTTTCTTGCCTCCGTTGAGGTGATAAGAAACGACGCAGCGCGTTTGGTACCGTGCCACGACATCACCGAGATCGTTATCAGGTAATTGATCTCGGCCCGTGCAATGTATCTTACCTGTACGTACGTACAGGTACGAACATACAAACGCACTAGTGTAAATTTGTTTAACGTCATAAAGACGTTTTTTGCCAGCCTTTGGGCGGAGACTGTCGTCGACGGGTGCGAGCCCCTATCACCTCATACGAGTATTGTCCCCACAGTAGCAAATTACAAATTTTTTTCTAACAAATGCGCAATGTCTAATCTGGTGATTGTTTAGAAAAGTAGCAATTTTAATGACTCCCATTTTTATTTTATACCGTTTTCTATAGACTACAAATTGTGATGCTGGAAATTCGAAGACAATTTCATTTAGTTTACTTATTCTGTTAAAGTCTACAAAAATCAATTCTCAAAACGCAATTAACTTATTCAGCAAATTTAGTCAGAACTTCAGAAAGTCGAGGTTCTGGACCAACCACCGTCACATTCGCATTCAAAAATGGTGACGGGCTTGGTTTTGTTCAGTTGGTGCTCCCAAATGTGACAGAAAATTCATGTAGGGAGACTATTGGCCCCTATATCCCAACCGTTGCTCACCTCCTATCGTTCAGACGCTGAACAAAAATGGCGAATTTGTCAAAATTCAAAAAAAAATAATTGAAACACAAGAGAGAAAATTTTCAGTCATTACGATTTATTAGATCTTAGTGGGTCTGGCTACTCAACTAGAGCCCATATCAAGTTTAAAATTCAGAGAAGGTACATTTCATTCAAGAGATAAAATAATATTTTTTGAAAATTTTTGGGATACAGATAGTACGAGAACTTTTAAAGGTCAAGTGTGGGGTTGGTTATGAAATTTCCTTCGTTCTTCTACTTGCTCATAATTTAGTTTTTTATTTCTAGTCATTTTGGTGAAGGCTGAATACATATTCCTACATTTTCTTTGGTCTAGAAAAATTTCAAATTTGCTTAATAATTATGTATATCATTAGAAAATAATCAAATTAGAAAAATAGGTAGACATACAAAAAAAATAAGTACATTTAGACTTACCTAACAGAATTATTAAGATAGTCATATTTCAAATAAGGACGAGTTCGACAATTTTTTTTTTTTCGTTTAGTATCGCATCGCGGCCAATTTTGTTTCTATTTTTTGCAATTAATTTTATTTTCTACAGGTATTCACTTGCAATTAAGATGGGGATGGAATTTGTGAAATTCAATTTATTTTTCCAGATGGCACGTGCGCATACCGTAGCGGCGACAGTAGACGTTCGAATTCGATATTATTTTTTGGTATCTGCGTGTGTGTGTGTGTGTGTGTGTGTGTACGTGTGTGTATATGGAAAATTTTACAAAAAATTAAGCTACCGGTTTTCTGCAGGCTATTATGTATAGTAAGTATGCGTGTAGCCAAGTGTATACGAGAGTGAGAAACAGAAAGGAGATCATTGTCTTGCTTTTGGGCGAATGGCCAGTTAATGGCAATCATCAAAAAATTGTAACGTCTCTATTCGGTGACCGTTTTAAAACGTAGGTCTTTTTTATGCCGAATTCTGAGTGAGTTATTGGCCAGTGGCATGACTCAGGGGTAGATTTTTGAGTACCTCCGCACATAGACTCCCATTCATGAAGAAAAAAAACAAAAAACATTTAAATGGTACAATTTTCATAAAAATATTTGTATCTCGTAACCTTTATCAAAATCGCCCTCGTTTTTTGTCTTTTTCTTCTTTTTGTTTTGTTTTTCTCTTTAATAACTAACTGAATTTTATTATCTCGTTATTTTTCGCGATCTTTGGCGTAATTTGATGGCCTTTGACGAAATTATATGGTGTTTGAGTCAATTTTTTTTTATTTTTTTGTTTCGGTTTATTTCATTTTTGGAATCCGGTAACGTAATCGTAGGTATTTTAGACGTATTCGAGAGTAATGGAATTTATATTGTCATAGAAAATGAATGAGTTGGCGGAGAGAGAAGAGTTGTTGTCCTTCTGCAGACTCATTTCGAACTCATCAATTATTATTTTGTAAGGTTTAAAATTTGTGAAAATTAAAACAAGAGATTATCAGCACGTAACCACAGGGTTCCCTCCATTTTTTTATCACGTTAATGATTTCGGTCTTGGAGAGGTTTGTAGGTTGTTTGATGAAATTTTATGCATCTCTTTTTATGAAAATAAAGTTTTGAGGTTACATCATGCTCAAACCCACTCAGTTCTCTATTTATCAACGTTATTACAATGGTGAAAAGCAGTGGCGTAGAAAGGGAGCATTAGGAGGATAAATCCTCCCTTCGGTTTTTTTAAAAGCAGAATTTCACTGAGGGAAACCATTATGGTTTTTAATTTTATGACAAATAACGACTATTGGCACAAAAATCAGAAATACATATCCAAAAATAAGCAAAAAATTTTCAATTTATAAATTTTATTATCCTCCCGTCCACGAAATAAATTTTGTATATGACCCTGGCTCAGTAGTTGAAGGTCGATATTTTTTAATTCAGTTTTTTTGGTCCGCTCGGATGGTTGACCAAAGTCCACCTGCTGTTCCTCCACCAAGAAAAAAAGTTCTTGAAATTCTCCACTTGTAGTGAGGGGAATGGGTGGAAATTTTTTCCCATGAAATCCCACCCCTTAAGAAAATCGTGGCTTCGCTATTGATGGGAAGACATCGATGAAAGTAAATTTAAGGAAGCCAGCTGTATATGGCTCACTCCGGTTTCAACTACATCGATGAAACATATCCCAAAAGTTAAATGGAATAAGCTTACATTGAGGACTTGTGCAGAATTCGATGTTGACCAACTACGAATCCTCGCAGAACGAATGTAGGTAGGTAGGTAGGTATCGAAACTGCTGTCTGAGTTGCTATAATATTGATTATGGCTTAATAGATTCAGTATCATAGGATACTTAAAATTGTACATAAATTATAAAAATCACTCTAAATTAAAATTTATGAAGGAATCATGATCAATGGTCCTTGGCGTTATTGTTTGTAACATTAAAATTCTATGGAACCAATCTTTGATTTTACGTGAATTTTTTTGTCTTATGACTCAAAATAATGACTCCACAAAAGGTGTTCCCAAAATGGGGTACTTGAATCAAAATTAGAACTATGAAAATTAATTATTCTTTCTAACAATGGTTAAAAATGCTACTTTCAACATTCTGACTCCGTTATGAGTTGTTTTAAACATAAATAATTTCTACCCCATATTAGATTCATCATCTCAATTTTGATGTGATGAAAATAACAAATTTCAAAAGTTAAATAAATTAACGTACAATATTGACAATACTTGTGTGATGGTTATATATCGTAACAGAACATTTAAAATACACGAGTTGGTAAAAGAGTGTATTAAACAGTAAGTTTATAAAACATAAGCAGTAACAACACTAAGAATTAAAGGAATGAATTAGAATTAGAATAATGAATAAAAAGAACAAAATATGAGATTATATAGTATTTTCACTATTAGTCTACAGAGGAGGTTCAAGTGAATTTACAGAGTGTTGGAGAAGGATTTTAATCTTATTGGTTAATAGAAATATATGTACATGAAATATGACCGATGGTCTTATAAGAATATGACATAAAGTGGGTGTTCACAAATAATTTAGTGGAAATTAGTATATATGCAAGATTGCAAAAATAGTATAAACAAGAAATGAGTTCATAAGACTTGTGTAAACAAAGTAACTGTTTATGTAGGAAGATGATGTCATCAGGCAAGTCTTGACTTGTTCGAATGACGTGAGTATTTAAGAGTGGAATAATAAGAGAAAATAGATTGAAATTAATGATTATGATGATGATAATTAATATACGAATTTAGGAAGTATTATAAACGATACGAAAATATCGTTACAACTTGAAATGGAAGTAAAAATTTCAAATTATCTATTGATAATGATCATATTTCAAAATATCAGTTAGTATTTTGTGCAATAAATATGACAAATTGCGAAGAATTTGAGAAGACATTGATAAAAATCAAAATGAAAGGAAAACTCATTTTAGGCATGTTTTTTTGACTTTGTTTGTGGATTGGTACACTAGAAAATTTGGTACCCATCTGATGTTTAATACATGTCCCAGATTCGGTACATTTACCCGTAAGTATATTAGTCGATAAAAAGTAAGACATGGATAGAATCTTCTTCTGATGTCATATTAGGAAACCTGAGCTTTTTATTATTATGTTATTGATATCGAACATTCCTTCATGTCATCGATGTGAAACCATATGTTCTTGGGAGCTCCCTATTCGTTGATTCTCATCAATATTCCACGAAATAAATCAGTAAATCGAGTGTTGGGTACTTACAAAAAAAGTACAAACGTATTAAGAAGACTTCCTTGGTAAATCCTTGAATGCAAAAAGTAGTGAAGACGAACGCGAATTTTATAATATTAAGTAAGTATACCCTGAAAACAAGCACCAGAAGAATGCAATCGTCTTGGTCTAGCATGAAAGAGAAAAATAAAAAAGTCTAATAAAGTTGAATAAAACAAAAGAAAAAATAAAATAATTTCCTGGAACGAATTCGTTCGTGGATTACTTTGTCTGAAAACTTAGTTATGAATGGAAAGTTGGCAAATAAAGCTCTAACCGATTCATTTGTACGTACCTACCTATCCAGATTATTGTTTCTGCAGCAGGTTAGAGGAAGTGCGCAGAGAAACTATGTCATATTTTATTACTTCACAATTATGTTGGTGTGAATATTTTTCGAAAATAAGTAGCATAAATCACTTGGGGTAGAAAGTAGAAACAGTTTCGAAATGTTACTAACGTAGGTCGAAACGAAACATTTCTGCCAAGATTTTAGTTCGGATTTTAAAAAGGTTAAGACAATTAAACCCAGAAGCTGTTTAATTGGATGATGATTAATGAGTCGAGCGAAGAAATTCTATTTTCTGTTAAAATGAAAGAAAAAATATGGACGATGGCATTGTGTAGTAAACGAAGATGTTTTCTTCTTTTGGCGATAAAGCAACCCCGTCAAAAGAAAATGGTCTCTCTTTTCGAATCTGTATGTCAGTAGGTTACGAGGCACATGAATCGAAGCTCATCCAAATCTTTCACTTTTCTTGCACGCATTTATGGTGGAAAGAAGTTATTCGGATGGGCGTGCGCACCTGTTGCCCTAAAAGTGTCACAATCATTGAGGCCCAAATGCCAATTTTCTTTTTTATTTTCTTTCTTTTTTTTTTTACTATCCATCTATCTACACAATCTGCGCTAAGAGGTCTAATTTTGAGAAGCTATTATTAAATAATGCGAGTGAATCAACGAAAATACAGGTAAGTGGTGCACAAGTTTTTGGTTCTAGAGGCTCAAATTTACGATACTACGTAACTAGGTGACCCATTCCGGTTCCAAAGGCGTAGAAAACATAATTATTTTTCGAGTTTTTCCGTTATTTGCTCTTTTTTTTTTTTTTTTTTTTTTTTTATTTTTGCCTATTAAGACCTCCTTCTTTAATACCGAATTTATTTCCAAATCCTGCGCGAGTTAATCCGCTGGTAACTTAGGCAATGGAGTGCAGCTACTTCTCCTCGACTGAACGAAAGGAAAACAAATACACTCAGCACACGCTAAGTGCTCCGAAAAGAAAAAAAAAAAGAGGAAAAATAAATAGGTACCCCACTTCGTCCGTTTGGATGTACACACTATAATGTGAATAAAAAAATGCTCTCGATAGCCAGCTCCATAAACGCACACGCTAAACGACCCACAGCTACGAATATGTATATGTATGAACACAAGTGGAGTATTTCGAGGTAGGCAACGGAGTGAATTATCTGTTCACGAGATGGTAAAAGAAAACAGTCGGTGATAGATCAGTAGAGCGAAAGATGAAGACAAGAATACATTATAGGTAACTTAAAAGAGGATGGATAAAAAAAAAGCAAAAAAAAAAAAAAACGAAAAACGAAAAACAACGACGACATTGCAACTAGTATATGTATACGTGGCCCACCTGGTGGACTCTCGAAATAAGTTAATATTTGGTTAGGTTTTTATCTGTGGTACCTACCAACTTCGGGGGCCTTCCTTCAATCCGGCTGGTAACGTGTTTTTAGAGTGTAGAAAAGGACGGAATATAGTGGCAGGCTAAAGAAGCAGAATGATCCTGAGGGTGAGGGGGAGAGTGAGTTCGAGAGAGAATGGGAGGAGGAAAAAAAAAAAAAAGACTTTTAAAACAATAAAACATGTCACTTAAAAATGTTTAGACATGTTTTATGATTATATCTACCGTATAGCGTGCAAGAGGTTAAAAATGTTTATTTGTTCAGGTATACTTACGGTGTATACAGATAATACTGAAAGTAAAATACGTATAGGTAGGTTACCTCTTGTGGTACTGTAACAAAATGACGGTATTAATGGAGCGAATGGATCTGCTGCACACAGAAGATCCGGTTCTGCGATAATCCACAAATAAGACAACCACTACCACCGCCTTCACCGCCTCCATCGCCACCACTGTAAACTTGTTTACTGATTTTTATTAGATCCGATCGTGCGCCGAGGATTTAGAAAAGAAAATTGATTTTGACTTCTGTAAAACAATGTGTCTCCTCTCTTAAACGTTGTGGTACGTCTTCATCAGATACGATATGAATCGATCTTTCTATTTTTTTATGCATATATACACATATATAGCTATAGTTACCTATATTTACTGATGTCTCTATGGTAGACCAAACAATACTAATTCTTTTCTTTTTTTGTTTTTGCTTCTTGTTTCGGCGGTAGAAATTTTATTTTTCCCATTCCTTTTCTGTGTTTTTCTAATTGTTTTATTTTCGTCACGTCGAGCTGTTTGTCTTTTTTTATTTTACTGTTTCTGCTTTTAAGCAATTAAAAGAAGGTTTTGATTTTTTTTTTTTTTTTTCACATTTCTTACGGTCTTTATTTCGTAGTTTTAAGCCACGTGGGTGATTTCGACTATATTTTGGCGTGGCTAAAGCTAAAGGTAGAGGTCAACATTTTTCAATCAATTTTCGCTTGAAATTGTTTTTTGCGTGCATCACTAGGGTGTTGTTATTTTTACCAGCTTGGGTGAGGAGTTGCTCGGATCTGTACTGAATATGAACGAGATTGCTCGTACTCCCTGGGTGTTCCTTTATTTTTTGATGTTATCATTATAGTGAGGAAAAATATACCAAAATTTAGTAAAGCTGAAACTACAAAATAAAAAGTTGGCTTTCCATTTATTTTAAATATTAATACTTTATAATATTCTCAATGTTTTCGTACAAAGATTTCATTCTTGACTTAAATAAAAATAATATCAGTTTTGACTTTTGATGAAGATGATAAAAATATTGAATGTGTTATTGAAAGTGAAGAAAGTTTTGAAAAATTTTCACGAAAGTTGAAAGAAGCCAGCATTTCATTTTCAATCCGTTCGTCAAATACTAAAAGTACGTCAATGAATTCAGAAAAGGTATCTTTTTACCTACTCAATTAACTTCAGACCTGTCACACACATCAACTAAGCTACGAGTTGGACAGGTACTTGGGCTATTTTAAATATGATGAAGTTTTTTTGGACACAACAAGCTAATATTGTTGTCATAAAATATTCAACTTAAATTTGACATTACATCAATAATCTAAAAAATAAATTAGGGTACTTAATTTTTTAGTAAATGTAAATTGAAAAGTGAAAAATTCCCACCCTCCAGTCTTCATTAACTCTAATGATAAAAAAATCCGATAACTGAGACTTGTATTTCTATACTACTTTGCATGAATCACTAAATCATTTGAAAACAAACACCTCACCCAAGCTGGTAGAAATAACAACACCCGCATCACTACGGTGGATGATAATTATGCGAAGGGAAAACTAACGAAATTGTTTTACGAGTGAAACTGGACTTTACATTTTTCATGCCATTTTTATCAGAAAAAAAAATAACTCGGCGCTTCGCGCCTCGGGAGGGGGCTCCGCCCCCTCCACCCCGGGATGTTATTACTTTGAGCCTGACGGCTAAAATGTAAAATACCTGACCCTTCAGGTTTTAGCCCCCTCTCTCTATGCGCTTATTATAATGTGTGGTCTTATATACGCGCTACTTTTGGGTCGCTCTTTCGTGTTATTTTTTGGCTGGGGACCCATCGCTAAAACCTGAAGGGTCAGGTTAAAAAAAACTTGTCTCATATATAAGTCTGGCAGTTGATTGTTTTTGCTGATTAACAAACGTGGAGCAGTTTATAGCAAACCCTGGCTCCTTGCATCATCTACTCGGCCTTATATAGTTAGAAGTGTCCATATGCTGTTATATTCTACTTCAAATCTTTATTTACAAATGACAGTAAATGTATGAACGAAACATAAATTTAATATTGAAACTACATGAATTTTATTAGTTTCATTTTTATTTTTTTATCGCTTCCCTCTAAAATAGCTCAACACCCTTTCTCAGCCTCATTAATTCGCGTAGGTACTTTACCTACTCTGTAGAAATTTTAATTATTTTTAATTTTCGGATGTTTTCCTTCCTTTTACCTTCTAACAACCATATTTTCGATGAATACGTGGGTTACGCCTATATACTAATCGGTTAATATGGCTATTCTGTTGGTCAATCTCTCATCTTTCATTTCAACTACTTGTCCTGCCAAGTTCAATTTCTTTCTCTTGGCCACAAACATTGCTTTTTTATTGTTTTCAAGTCTCTTTTCAAATCAGTTTTTTACAAATTCTATCTCTAAGCATGCTTTCAAGCATAGATTTTTGCAACTCTGCGTTGCTTTCTGGGTTGTTCTTGTTTTGATTTTCTGCCTTTTGGTAATGGACCATATCTGTGTTCCACCTGGTGAAAACTGAGTGGATGCAGTTATATAATTAATTTTTTTCGACAGTTTTTGTAACTAGCCATACTTACGCTTTTTATAAACCAGCATTTGTTCCGTGGTATGCAAATTCGACGATTTATCTCCTTATCTATGCTTTTGTTGAAGGTAATTTTTGATCCCAGGTATGTATTATGTCGTTGAGACATTCTACTTTATCTGTCATAATTTTCTGTTTTTCTTTACTTTGGGTCATTATTTCATCACTCAAATTTGATTTTACTCGGAGACGTTTTTGAAATTCGTGACCGGCATAATATTCTCGCTATCGATGTTATACCAATATAATTATATAGATTTTGGTATAATTGTGCATGGTAGAATATTGAAAAGAGGAATTTGTCATTAGAATTCGAAGAGGAAAACTGACGCGCATTGTATAGACCTTGACCACAGAATAATACTTCTCGTATGCAAGTTACTGAGATAGCATCCTTGGATTCTAAATATGCAGAAAGATGCTTCCCGCATTACACGGCGTGGCGTAGAGAAATTAGTGAAGCTTTTTGGTACTCTCTGCGTATGTGTAAGTAAAGAAGTTTACCTACCTACTCAAAAATTATGGCTGGTTGTCTCAATCATATTTAATAACACGATCCTTGCGTTTAATGCGAGGTCTGTAAATTTTTTTCATATTTTATATATAGGTATTGAAGTCTCTTACTTTTTTTTTATGAATTCTGTCATCATTGCTTCAAGTTACGGTTAGATTTTTGTAATTAGCACAACAATATTTCGATTTCTGAAGTAGTCTACTCTTCATTTACCCTGATTTTATTTTCTTCACAGCCTAAATTCCTGAAATTTTCTTCTAGAGCACAGTTAAAGAGAAATGAGGATAAGGGATTCCCCTTTCTTACCTTTTTTATAATACCAAAAAAATGTTTTTCTTGACTGTCTATTATTATTCAAACCTTTTATCTCTGTGTAAATTTGATTCAAAATTTCGATATTATAAGTCTGGTTGACATCACTGTGGTGTGAAAAAGTCCAACGAAGAGTGTACTAACAGCTGAAAAGTAAGAGATTCCAAAAAATAGAACTGAAGATGCAAATTTGTTGACACATACTTTATTTCCAAGCCTGAGCAACCAAATTAAGGAAACCGAGGGTACACACATACTTCCACTTCAAACCAACTGAGAAAGAAATTTAGCACATTTTGTTGATTGAAGTTATTATATTTGAAACGAACCAACGAATGTAGAAAGATCGCATGTTGAACGAATTAGCTTAATGATAGAATGTACAATATTGCATATCCTACTGAAAAATTTTGAATCAAGAGCAATTAATTAGTGCTCCCAGTGGAGGTAATGGGAAACTTTATTGTTGCGCCTCTATCTCCATTAAATTCTTTATTCAATGGAAAAATCTGCAGTCTCTCAAACAGGATGGGTAACAAGTTATTTAGTGTTGAAGTGGTAGGACTGGGTTCTGAAGGTAGCATATTTTAGGTTATATCATTAAATCGCAAAATTATGATTAATTTTAAAAGTTCAAATAAATCGCAAAACCATGTTGGAAAATGAAGGTTCAGACTTACTTTAAATACTGTAGAAAAGCGAACTTGAACTACGTTAGATAAAAAGAGAACTTTCAGGAGAAAAAGGTAAATATTGTTATAAACTCCATTTTGAAAAGTAGACTTATTTTATAATTTGTAAAAGAAGAGAAGAATCAATGTCAATAATGGCGTTCAAAACATGAGTCGAAACAAAATAAAAGAGTAGGAAAAAAAAAATAAATATGGTGGTCAGCGTTAAAGCAGCCAGTAGTTGGCATCTTCTTTTTCAAACAAACGTTCGATAAAAAACGAAATAATCTTAAAATAAAAAACAAGGAAAGATAAAGAAAATAACAAAATATGAGAAAATAAATTCTACTCGCTACATCACTACTGTTTTACCATCGCAAATAGAATATTCAAACATAGATAAGTGTTCTCGTTAATAGCTTTAATGTATTCATCATAGAGGCGAGATGGAGGTCGATTTGATATTATAATATATACCTACTTTACAATTTTCAACTGTCCAGGTTTTTGCAATAGGTAGGTTTTCTTCTACCCATTGATTTTTTTTTTTTTTTTTTTTAGCAAAATCTCAATAAAATGCCATAAATTTTGTCGAAAATTCAGCAATATTTTCTGAAAACATATTAACGATATGGAATATTTTGTTGAATTTTAACAGTGGAACAGTACTATAATAATTCTGATTTATGGATACTCCGCACGCTTTAAAATTGTACTATGGTTAAGTATACAGCCACTAAATTAAATTACACGAATCAACCTCAAATTTGAAGCAACTCCGTCGAACGCTGCACACATAGATAATAATATATGCCTACCCTTTAGGTGTCCACGTTTCATATCTGCATGTAATATTTCAATATGCATAATAAGTAAGTACTCCCAGTCTGCTATATGGTATAGCGTTGGTTATCAGACTGAAATCTCCAAAAATTATTTCCAACGAACCGAGCTCACGATTCCAGGATACGACATTGTGAAAATTTTCACGTAGGTCTGGCCACAAAGTGTAGACCAACATAAATTTTTCGGTGCGTGTTATTTTATCGTGTCGTCAGTAAATTTGTTCGGATAGCAACAACAGTGTTGACATCGGCTCGCTGCAGCATTAAGTTCTCGTATTTCATACGCTTTATTTCTTCTCCACTCTTTTTTCCTCTTGCTCTTAAAACCAACCGCAGAATGCCTCTCACTCGCTCTCACTCGCTCTCACTCTCACTCTCTCTCTCTCTCACACACACACACATATCGCGGCTTTTTCTATGTCCATTCGACATTACATCGAAATGAAGACCGTAATAATTTTATCTGTATCCACACACAACCAGTTATACCACGTAGATGTGTATCGCGTATGCATGTACAAAAAAGTGGCGAAACTGAAATTGTAAATCAAATCGTTTCGAACAATTACACGTATAATATTATGTGAGCAATGTGTTGTATGTGTGTAAAATGTATGAACGTGCATTAAACGTTTTGCCTCTTCTACTTTTAGCGTGTAACGTCGAGTTCCTCGTCGACGACGTTGTCTTTTTTGAAATTGATTGCCAGCTTCGTGACTGAATGCGAGGCTATTCTAGGGGAGGGTTTCCAATTTCGGCGCCCTCGGAACTCGTTAAGCCAAAAAATTAAAAACGTGCAGAATATGAATATTCTTGGTAGGCAGACTTTGAGCCTTCGTAGCCTATAAATCCATTCGTGTGGCTGAACACCTCAGGTGGGTGATCTCATGAGTAGGTACCTACGCCTACTTAAATCTATTTTAAGCCCGATCATTGATTGGTCAGTTAACCTTAACGAGAACAGCGTCGGAGGAATTAGACAATTTTTGTTGGGGGAGGGAGACTAAGCCCCTTCAGAACCGGCAAATAATGATAATAATACATTTTATTGGAGAGAAATTAGCTGAACGGACTAAGCTCTCACAGGTTTCGTCGCCAATTGTCAGTTTACTGGCAAATGGGAGTCAACTGACAGTTTTAAGAAGTTCAGTATTCGATTTGCTCAGTGTCTGTCTTCACGAAGTTATATTATCTCCAAAGTGGTTTGTTCGGTTATTATATATTGAAATTGTCACTGAGGAATTGGCTCGTAAGCCTATCAGTATCGAAGCAAGAGTTAAAATTGCAAGAATGGGTTCGTAATTTTCATGAAATGTTGTTGGAATTTTATCAATGTCATTCAGCCGCAGTGACGTAAATATGGGTGGGGTGGTATTTCGGATTTAACTCCTCTCTAAAGTTCCAAAAAAAAAAAAATATTAATAATCTATACATTTATCATACGTCCGCGAAAACGATAAATATACACTTTTTTTTGGTTAGTTAATTTCGTAACATCCCTCATACAGAATTTTCTTGTAGGTACACTGTAATTTTGTTTTTCTGGTATCGACATTAAATTATGAGTAGTTTATATTTTTTTGTTTCAGAATGTCATATTTTTTTTTTATGGTTTCAACGTAGGATGATTAACAGATTTTGGTGGCTCGAAGCAACCACCCCTCTCTAATTAATTTTATGCATTTTAATCTAAAAATATGTGTATAATGATAGCGAATCGTTAAAGTTGTGCATTGTCTTCGAAAATAACGGTGAATAGGACTACACGGCGAATAATTTTATTCGAGGGGATTAAATTTAATGGTTGCCGATGAGAGTTTTACAGTATGGTGGCTATTTTTGTTTGACCAGGACTTCTATATGTTCATAAAATACAGCCATTCTAAGTGAATGCTGCGAAAAAGTTTGCAACTTCTCTAACAGTGATAATTAGAAGCAATATCAAGGCTGTGATGATGGTCTTGGTATAGACCTTGGTCATAGCTTTGATCTCGCACAGTCAAGTTTTGATCTTAGTCTCGGTCTCGTTTATAAGGTTTACATCAAGTATTATCGATGGCTCCAGGTATGCATGTATAAAGCAAAACTTCACCTCAAATATGCGTAAATGTTCAAATTAAGTGAAATAAATTCTAAATATGGCAAATTATTCACGTGGTTATCAAATTGCATGAATTACATTTTGTCTTAAAATCTTATGTTGTCAAGTCCTGGACTTGGGCTCACACTGTCTGCAAGACCAAACCCAAATATAATCGTTTCTACTTTTGAACAAGTACACACATACGTTGGCCAATCGTGTAAAATGTTTTGGAACTGAGTGCAAATTAAAGGTTCAAAATGACGGTTATGCAAGAGTTGCAAGACCACGAAAGAGTCGTTGCAATCGAAAATTTTGCAGTTATTCAACGAAATCGCATGCAGACACAATTTTCCACTATATACGTACGCACTTGGTGCAGCTGGCGAGTAAAAAATTTCTAAACAAAGTCTAAAATAAACGTAAAATTAACCTTACAACAGTTTTCAGAAACTTAAAAGTGTTGTAAATATTGTTTTAACGGTCGACTGTAAATTGTGTCTGGGTTGAGAAAATCGAGTAGATCGTTATAGGGCATTGGTTCCTTGTAGCTCCTTGAAAATATGCACTCGGTCAGAAGTGCAGACAATGACTCACAATGTTCTTTATGACATACGACGTCGTCACTGATACATATACTATAATATTCCACTGTATATGGTCTACAACATATTCTGGAGACATCGACTGATTCACTAACTTTTTAACATAATTTTTTTTTTTTTTTTCCTCATGAAAATAACTAATTTTTCTCTTACTCTCCAGCACAATATTATTACGTTGATATTTAACCTCTACCTGCTGCATCTTCTCAAGTTTTCGGTCGTTTCTTCTTCGAAAATAATGATCACGCGAATGATTACATTTACAGAATACTTATCATTCGATTCTTTTTCTTTCTTTCTTTCTTTTCTTTTTCTATAACATAAGTACATAATATGTGGGTAATTTTTTTTTTCCTTCTTTTCTCATTTCCAGTTAAAAGACCACTTCATCCGATCAAGGTTATGTAATTACACACTCTGGTTGACGGGGTGGCACACGGTTCATTCGAACCACACTCTTAGGCGATTTTTTCGGTACAAAACCTGTGATTTAACGTCTCCACCGTCTGTACAAATCATCGTAGCCCTATACCTATGTATAAAATGCCGAACGCAGAAGAAGTATTTCATTTAAAATCAAAAAAAAGACGTGAAATGCTGTATAAAAAAAAAAAAAAAAAAAAAAAAAAAAAACGCGAATGGAGGTTCCATAATCAGAACCTAAATTTTCAGAAATTTTAGAATATTCTTTTTTTCATTTAGCTGCAAGTTAATTTCTCACGGACTAATAATAATTTCATCGTGTTTCTTTTTTTTTTCTTTTTTTTTTGTTGTTTGATGTTAAGTATAGACATATATGTGGTGTGTTCGAATATAATTGACGGACGTTCGATTTGTCCATTCAACGATCGACGAGGTGGAGTAGATGGTTTTTAAAGACCTTAAGGGTGGTTGAGAGGGAGAGTGAGAGAGAGAGACTGACAGACAGACAGAGAGAATGAGAGAGAGAAAGAGAGAGAGAGCGCGAGAAAGAGACAGAAAGAAGAAAAGAAACAGTGAAGTCTATTTAGAATTTTTCAAGTAAATGGCCTATGGATGTATATGTGACTTGGTACGTATTTTAGATACTTTGAACTACGAATTAAAAAGGTTTTTCTACAGGTAAATGAATTGTGGGTATGGTGGTCGTCCTGCTAGTCCAAATCGGCATAAATCTCAAATGGATTTTGTGCTGGGCTTTTTTTTTTTTTTATCTTTCAGCTCTTTCAGTTTTCAAGTCGAACGTGGAAATGCTGCGGGCACACTGCCTGTATGTACTATATTCGTAAGATTATGGTGGTTTCCTTTATTTTTTTTCTCTTTTGTTTTTGTTTTTTTTAAATTTTTCGAAGATTAATGTCCATAATGAAGGACGAGATACGCCACGCAAACTGTATATTATCTTTCGTTTTGTCAAATTTTTTTCTGTCTGATCAATATGAAGAGAATGTTGTTGTTGTTGTTTTTTTTCATCTCATTTTATGAAATTCCTCATTCATCGTTGTTCAGTGATTCTGTACGCCCATCTCGCAATATACTTCGGTTGAATTATGAATTTTCTTTTTCGTTTCAAACTCGGTGTGGAATTAAAGAATACCGTTTTATTTAGGTATTGCGGGTAGATTTTCAGAACGATAAGAATACATAAAAAATTACTGTTTTTAATTGGCGGGTGTGTGTGTGTGTGTGTGTGCGAAGATGACGGATTATAGGGTGTGACATTTCGACGCATTTTAATCTCTGTCAGCTCTTCCGACATCGTTTCTTGCGGACAAAATCACCAAAACTGATGAATACCCATAATTTTCAGGTGTCGAGGGCATTTTTTCTTAACTATGGGGAATTCATCTTGCTTTCTTTATGCTCCTGCCCACTCGAAAGGAGACCACTCTATATAATGGCGGATCATATAGGAAAGTAGCTAGAGAACAAACCAAGTTTGAAAAAGTCACAAATTTATGAATTTAAAAAAAAGAGTGAACTGTTAACTTTTAATGAGCTCTTGTCATTTTCTGCAGTATGTAATAATGAATTTTTTGCTGATTTTACAAGATAATTCGGGTACAAAAGGGCGAAAAAAATGTAACTTGTGTAACGTATATTTTCGTATATTTTTAAATATGACGAACATATTCGTCCACCCAGTCTCAAATACCAAAAATGTAGGTATTCATCAATATACTTTGTAAACAACTACTAAATTACCCTTATTTAATTTTATGAATATAGATATAATGTCTGTATGTTCATGACCGCATTTTGCCTGTCCCTCGATTATATCGCGAGTCAGCACACCCCTGTAATAACAAGCCCCTGCCTCACTCAGCCATATCCATCACATACACTTACATACACCAAATGGGTATATAAACCTTCAATTTGAAGGAATTGTTACACAGTGCTACCAGTTAGCTTTCTAATAGACAGTCTTTGTCTAAAGGGCTTAAATCCCAAATGTTCAACCTAGTTTATAGTGTTTGAAATATTATTTAATGTACTTGTGTCGTACAAATTATTATTTTATTAAAAGTGTTAAATCAATCTTGTGTTTTGAAATATTATTAAAGTCTCAAATACGTTAAGGTCCACAATAGATGTGGATGATAAATTAATTATTTAAATTATTATAGAGGTATTAATGCTTTTCCAGTGTTAAATATTTCATGTATGGTGTAACACGGAAAGTGGTTCTAATTAGGTACATTACCACCTCTTTTGGATGTTACAACTTATGTGTAAGGTATTGCAAAAAATAAGAATATTCTTAATTTCGAGTATTTTAATGTTTCTCAAAAATTTCCGACGAAATTAAATACCTATTATAATCATTTGCCTATGAAGACGTTGGGCTTTTTATTTTAAAAGCAACATCAAACCAAGACCACGGTTACTGTCTCTGTGTTGCATATATTCAGTTATTGCCCGGGATAATCAGTCCTTAATCTTAGTCCTTCATAGTCAACTCTGGTTCATGGTCTTTGTCTGCACACATTTGGTTTTGGTTTTGGATCAATTAAACTTTTAATTTTCGTCTTAGACTTGGTCGTGCGTGTCTACTGTGTTTTTGAATTTATCAATCACATATTCTTTACTCTTGAACTTTTTTTTTTAGTGGTTATCCAAAATAATATTTTGTTAAAATGAATAAAAATTTTAAAATGAGTCAAACAAAAGTTCGCCTAACTCCATTCTTGCAATGAGAGGTCATCTAGTATGGTAGGGAGAATATCAAAATTTTCAGTCATAGAAAGTAAAGTCAAGCTGGAAGACTGTAAAAAGGAGATTTTACTGACTATACTATATTACCATCCATAAATTAAATGGAATTTTTACAAATTTTGTCGGACCATAACGAGATATAGGTAGATAACTTCTTATTTAGGTATACTCTATTCCACAGAATTCTCTATAGTCGCAGCGTTAGTACATATTTGGACACCTTCATTTATACTTTATTGTTTACTCGTTAATGTTTCAGTATGATGAATATTCTGAATATTATAATACATCATCTGAAATAAAAAAAAGGGGAAAAAAATTCTTTTATTTTATTTTATTTTTATAAAAAATTATATCATTAATATTGTTTTTTTTTTTCTTTCACCTCAGTTGGTTTTCTATAATTGAAAATATATTTTGGCTCAAAACAAAATTATTTAAAACCTTATCCACTTATTTACGCTACTGACGTGAATCAACAGGACTTCGAACGATCCTATCGGAGAGAGTGGAAGGTGATAAATTCCTCAAGTATAGCTGCATATTTGAATTTTGAAGTTTATACAAATTTAATTTGAGAAAAAAATGTCCAAATAGTGCCAACCAGATTTCCGATTGTAAACGGAGACATATTTCGCGTTTATCTGACTAGATTACTAGTTTCAGATCGAGCAAAATGATTACCAGCCTATAAAATAATATCATCACGATGTTATCTAAATTTTGCGTTTGATATATGCTCAAACTTGAATCGGGTTCACTGATACGACTCCAACGATTACCAATACGATTGCAAAATATGGATTTTTCTTCCTATAAAAATGTATAAGCTAATTAGTAACGGTTCAGTTGAAGTACAATAATTTTGCACAATGATGAAATAATGACCGAACTGAAATTTTTAATTAACAAAAAAAAAAAAAAGGTTATTGGCGCCGTATAATGATATTCAAGAGTTAAATTTCGATTTTTTTTCTGATGTTTCATCTTATCAAGTTTGGTTTCTGATAAGATGAGATTCATCGAAAACAGCGTTCGATCAATACAAATTCACCTAACATAGGAACCAAACAAGGAAAATAAAAAAAAAATAATATATTGTATTTCTTTTATATATTTTTCGAAGATTTACTTGTTTCCTGCAATTAATTTAAGGGATAATAATGATTTTTTCAAGACCATGGCAGAAGATGGTCAATAAATATAGTCCGATATTTCTGATAAAATAAAATCAAAATTTTCACATACGAATTAACGAAAAAACTATAAATAATTTCAGAGTATTTTGGATTACCATATTTTTATTTAAAAAAAAAATGTTGTAAATCATTTGATTTGTGGTAGCTTTTGACGGTTTACACACCATAAAACATTGTTAGATATTTTGAAGAAGAAAAAATTTACTTTGAAACATTTTCTTAATCGCTCCTTAAACGAAAATTTAATTGGTCGATAATTCTCCAGCACAATAAATCCTGTGCTAATGAAAAATTTAAAATTTTTCAAATTTACTCCGAATTTGGTCAGTAAAAACTTGCGAGCTTTTATAAAATTCACTGGTGCCCTGTATTAGGATTTTTAAGCAAATAGATGGCGTTACTATCGGTCGCTAAAACAAAACAAATAAGAGCAAAAAAAGAACCAAAAAATTTATCAAACCACGTGCAAACTCAACGAGCAGCCAATCAGCTATAAGAATGATAAGAATAATTTATACCTCTTATTTGAGCTTCACTAAAAATCCGCCTTATGTCTGGCACTTTGGTTAAAAATCCCAATAAATTGGATCCAATCAATCGTGATATTACATTCTGCCAGTGAAACGTCTGCTCTTTGATATGTTGTTCATTGGACTACTTGTGACTGCGAAAAGGAAATATTATGTATCTCGAAAAAATAAAATTAATGTTTATGATGAAATTACAATTTGGAAATTTTCAGAGACAAATGTTTGCATTCGATGAAAAATAGTCAACAATTAGACTCTTTCGTAAATTTACACGTAGGTACAAATTAAATACGTTTTTTAGAACTGGTTGAACTAAATTTTATGAAAAATTTTCAAAATACAAAAAGAGATATCAAGAATTTTATAAATTTCAACGATTTTCTTTGTTTAACTTACCGTTACCGTTTTTTTTTTTTTTTTTTTTTAGATTTTATGTTGTTGAAAATTTTAGACACGATTTAAACCCCAAAATTCAATCTTTCGTAAATTTTTCTCACCAATGAAGGGGTTTAGTGCATTTTAAAGGGAAAGAGCAAAATTACAAAATACAAAAACGTAACTTCCAGGTGAAATCACACGATTTATGTGGGGTGGGGCTGCTACGTCACCTCCAGGATAGTTATTCAAAATTTTATCCTGAAATCTGACTGTTTTGACGTTTTGTTTTTTGAGAACTTTTCAAAGAGACTAAACTATGGGTTGGGCACTGAACCCCACCTCCTGCTCGTCACCTAATTACTCGAATTTTGGTGAAATTTTGGCTTTGCTCCTGTCTCGATGCGAGAACGTTGTTGTTTTTCTTAGATATGACTTGTCTGATTTTATTAATTAGTCTCGATAATATAGGTGAATATTATTTTATTTCAATTAATTTCACATAATATTTCACCATCGTATTAACGAGTTCACTCACATGCACTCGCTCAGTTCAGTGAATACCATCAGATCAACAATTTTGTTGTTGTTTCATTTCGCAGAAAAACTCATTATCAACGACGACGTCGAATGATAAACCACTGTACGAGGTTAGTTAATTAGATAGATAGGATATAGGAAAATATTTATTTTTAATTCGCTTCACTGTTTTTCACAATGAAAAATGCGAACCCTAAACCATTACGTCACAATGTACGGACAAAGAGCTTGTAAAAAGAACGAGGAAGGACTCACACGTTGTCACAAATATTTGTAAATTTTTTTTCCTTCCACCTCTCCGACTATGTAAGTCTTCGCTCAGTCAAATTAGTAGCCTACAAATGCGAGGGAATATAGACCCTTCACAAATATTTTTGTTAAAGATACTTTATTTCGCATTCCTTCGTATTTTTTGTGAATGAATTTATACCAAGAATGAATTAATGAAGTCCACTTTTTTTTTTCTCTCTGCTTCTTTTTCACAATACCACTAAAGATTACGATCGCTTTCACGCAGATCGGAAGGAAAAGTAGGAAAAAAAAGTTAAAAATAAAAGATTTTTGAATGAAGGCGCCAGCCTGCCAGCAGTCTACTCACCTTTTTGTCTCTTCCTCTGTGGATAGGTACATCTCTTTAAATGGAGTATATTTACCTGTATTTTTACCGCGTCTGAGGTCTGAATGGCTGGAGATGTGGGAAAGAAAAAGTGATCATATAAATATCCTTTGGGTGTGCGCAGCATAGATTGGTTGAGTGAAACTTAGTAAAGGTGTAATTTTTTTTCGGATGTAGAGCATTAATTTCGATTACCAACCAAACGAATATATTGATGTGCCAACGAGACGCCAGATCGCCAGTTATTTAGTTCTCATAACAGAGTACGGAAAAAAATAAGAAAGTCCAGAATGAAGAAAAATATGTTGTTTTCTCGATAACTGATTTGGTGTCTTGGACGTTGTCAGTTTATTTCAGGTTTTTTTCCTCTGAGAACAAATACTAAAGATTCAACACGAAATTATATGGGATACGATTTTATGAATTTCTGGGTTTTTTCCGAGTCTGGTATAGAACTGCGGAATTCAAAATGTCGTAAAATGTAAATTATGTTCCATATGGTGAAAAAAAGTTGGACTTGAGTATTCTAAGTTCTCATTTCCCAACAAGTTCAGATACGTGTGAATTCTCGATTCAGCCCAAAAGTTTTAATTCTTTGTGGGTTCTGCAATAACATAAACTCTAACAATGGTCACAATATCCTCAAGTTGAATATTAACTGAAAAAAGTTTTTTCTATAAAAACGGCTTATGATAGGCCTGCAAAAATCACTTTACTTTTAGCGAAGGGCTTTTTATCTGAACATTACTACTCACTACGTTGGCTCTCGAAGTACTCAATTTTTGAAAATTAAAGTTTTTGTCAAGTTCTATTATGACAAATAGCTGGTTAATAGAACGTCCTTTTCAGAGATTCTCAACAGAACGTCTCGTTATCATGAAATTCTGTCGAGTTCCTCACTTGTTCCGTTTACAACGAACTTATTAAAAGGATTGTTCTTTTCTTTTTTTTTTCATACTTCAATCCTTGTTCACAGTAATTTAACATTTGGATGAGAAATGAAAAAGGAAGAGGTTAATATTTATTTTTACATGTAAATATTTTTTATGTAATACCTACCATTCTTTCTGCTGATAATGTATAAGTGCAGTGATGATAGACCGAACCTACCGAATACTAATAAGTTTTGAAAATAAATCAGGAACGATTTATTCTAAATTTGATCGAACAAAATACTCAAAATTCCACCGAACTGTCAAACTATAGTTAATTATTTATCCCTCCAGCATGAACGTAACCTATTCTTGTGTTTTTTTTTGTTTTTTTTTGTTTTTTTTTGCTTAGAAAATATTTGCTAATAATCGTCAAATTAACTGCCGCTATTTTTCTTAGAATGTACCTATAGCTGAAATCGAGAGATTTGTTTTTTTATGAACCATCAGTTCATCCTTTCTATGAAATGCTCCAACTTTCAAGTAAGATACGAAGATTCTGTTTTTTTTTTTTGTTTTTTTTTAATATGTAAAAAAAGCGCACCCCAAGAAGTGGTCCACGAAGTAAAAAGACAAAAAAAAATTCGGTATCTTTTTACTACAAAAATAAATTAAATTTCTTTAATTTTTTCATCAAATGACAACGCCTTCTCCCCCAGTTATAGCCCAGGATAGTCGGTGATGATTTTTTTTTATATAGTGGTCCCCGATCTGAAAATGGCAAAAAAACTACTGTGCTACTCGCTGTAGTAGGTACAAGAATACTCAATAAGTAGGTATTGTTTGTAAAGCAAATTGCATACTCTCGCTTTTCAAAGGTGAGTTAAATTTGTATTGGAGGAAGGAGGAAATTCGAATCAATATTTCTACGTTGTGGTTACTTGTTTTTTAACACAGATAACCTTTTAATGTTAATAGTCGTATAATTTATCGTCGTTTTCGCAATCACTGATTTCTTACTTCGGATATCGATGATTTTTGTCTTCAGTTTTTTCAATAAGAACCGACAATAAAGTATGAGTTTTGCTGAGGCCTTTATTATGTCTATCTTGAAACATTGGAAGTTGTGTTTTAGATCTTCAGTATTTTTTTTTCGCCAACTCCAAAACTCATTTTCTGGCATAGTTTTTTTCTGTATTTCACTGGAAAATTTTGAGCCGTTGAAATCATTGTTCAATGTTGCAAAAAAAAAAAAAAAATTAAATTCTTGGTCCATAATTCTCACGTGTCTGTAATTTTCACGTCGCTGTGGGGAAATTTATTTAAATTCAAGTTTCAGTCAAAAATTTCGTTTAACATTGTATTGTGTAGGTATTTTTATGAAAATATAGGTAATTTATGACTAGTTATACTTACCTAGTGTTAATGGCTCGACTTTGAATTTTCAATTAATGGTTTTAATTCGTTAGTCGTATTTTTATTTTACATTTTTGTAAGCCTCGTAATACCTACAGAATATATCAAATTTTATTTAAAAACTTCTTCCATTGCTCTTGACATCGTTGAGGAATATTTTATTATAATAGAGTGCGAAGGATTGTTTAACAAATATTTTTCGCTAATAATTATTTATAATTTTGGCGATGATTTCAGCCTAATAATATATTCAACAGTGTCGTAGGTAGTTGTGAGTGAATTTGGGAGTTCATCCTTAAACTCACTTAGAGCCCATAAATTACTTTAATTGTGTACCTAGGTAGTTATTAGTTAACCTAGCTTGTACTTTTTTTTTTCTTTTTGAAAACTCTTCTCATAATATCGGATTATCTACGCCACCGATATTCATTCTTAACCTACTCAGTTACTGCATGAAATTTTCATTAAATAAATAAATTTGATTTATAAAAATACTTATAGGTAATTATTGTAAAATTTTTGTTTCAGGTAAGCATTTTGCTACGTTTCAAGATTAGCAACTGACACATGTCAATGGAAATCAGAACGTACATTCAGTCCGTGAGTAGGTATTTTTTTGATATCAGTTAATAACTTTTCAAACGGGAATAAGATTTTTAAGAAGGTTTTCTGCGAAAATACACTAATTAATTTCGTTCTCATTAAAAGACCTACGGATGAGACCTGGTACGTTACTCGTTTCATGACCTAAGGAAAATTTTTGTACTATTTTTGGAAATTCACGTGAATATTTATACATAATACTTATATGTGTGTACAGATGTCACGAAATGTAGTTATATTCGCATTGAGACGAGAACAACACATATGGATTTACTTTATGAAGAGACTTACAGCAAAGAGATGTCCAACATCCGCTCAAAAATACTTTAAAGATAGAACGTTTCGAATTCGAATATTTGTTACTGCGCATGTGTTGTAGCTTAATAGTGTGTGTGTATTGGTACAGAGATGTCTATTTTCACAATGACATATGCATAATTCTGAATGCGCAGAATGTACAACTTGAATTGCTTCTTTTCTGTTTCTTACTTGTTTTTAAATCACAACGCATGTGAATTGTTGAACATTTCTTTAGCTGTATGTCTCTGACTTTGTGGTATATCCATTTGGTGTGATTTTGTTGTATTTTTTGCAGTTTAATGACTCTAAAATGGCTAATTTTGAAGAAATAGTTTAAAATTCCAAAATAGACACTAATTAGTTAGTATTCTAACATGTTCCCAAATTTAATTGCAGTTGGTTTCATGCTTTGTGCCTAGAACCGTTGGAAGGAATAATATTGTTGATGTTAACTCAGTAAAGATTGCAATTCTTGTCCAATAGTTACAAAATTTGATACAAACATTAACACAAAGACTAAACTTACTAATTTTGGTTTTTATTGGTCAGTTTTTCTCCAAGTTATTTGTCTTTCAGTGCGATTTTTCTCTTTTTACCTTTAAATAGGAAATGAGACTGGTAAATTTATTTGTCAAGCTTGATTGAAAAAATCTCTTATTTCTGCCCTCCCCCCCCCAAAAAAAAAAAAAACAACGAAAAAATTATTCAAAACATTCAAATTTTTACTTTATTTGCTTATTTGCATGCAATGTGAATCCTTAATTATCTACGTTCCAATTTCATTTGAAGTAGATACCTATTGGCAGATGTTTGGGTTCTAGCATCAATTTTACTACTTATTGATTTTATTTTTCAGTCTTCTAGGTTAAGGATGTTTTTTTGACTATCCTTTATGGTTTAGGCTGATTTTAATCTTTAAGGATAGAGCAGAGATTTAGGTTTGATAAATTTTTAAATAATCAGTTATTATTCTTTAATTATTTCTAACTATAGAAACATTTAAAAACCTACTTTGTCTAGCGGAGTATATATGGGTCAGAATTTTTTCATTTGTAATTTGACAAATTTTTTCCTTCTGAAATGAACAAAATTGGTTGGAGGTGTAGAGATGTTCAATTCACGCTAATTTTTGATGTCAAATTGTTCCAACGTGATTCAATCAGCCTACGGAGTCTTAACTCACTCTATGCTAGTGTTACCATATTATTGTCACACAATAAAACGAATTTGACTTCAGCTTCTTCGTTATTTGTAACATATTGTAAAAATACCTCTTACAATTCAAAGAATTTATTCTTCATGAATGAATGGTGGGACGCTTGATCGTGAAATGTCTTATCATCTGACTAATTAATTCTGTCAAGTGTTGAATGAATGAAATATCTGTGTATACTCACTGATTCTGTCCTTGATACGAGTATAGTGTGCCAAAGTCTGAATGAAAATGCACAAGCAGTCGCTAAGAAAAACCAAAAGTAAAAACCAAAAAATACAGATTGGGTTTAACAAAACTTTATTTCGAGACCAAATAATAAATATTAAGTAGGTAGGTACTAGTATTTAAAACTTAGTTTAAACACTTAATAATATGATTTTAAGGCTTTCTCAATTCACTTTTTTCTAAAAGAGTTTTCTTTTCTATTATTCAACTGTTCCGTTATTACTTACTGAATTTGTTTAAAATTAAATAGTAATATGGCTCAAGTTTTGATTTAAGGGCGTAAGGGGGATCCTGTGGGTCGGGAGCCTCCTTAACAAAGAAAAACAAGACTCCATCTTTAAAAATGGTATTTTTTTCTCGGTTTTAGTGATTTTTTGTTTGGAGGGGGAGTCAGAAGAGATAACTGAGAATGTGTGAACCTCCCCTTATGACGGACCTATCTAACCTCTTGTTTCGATTTTTGCCTGTTGAATGGATTACGTTGACGAGACTTATGGCTACTGTGTAGTCGTCTCTTTAATTGGTAGGTACCAGTGGAACCAGTACACGTACAGCATTAGATCTGGCTAGTGATTTTTGGAACAGAAAAAATTTGAAATCATAATTAATTACAGGAAAATACGTTTCATTGAATACTCGAATACCTTTGAAAAGGTATTTATTTTTTTATTTATTATTTGTAGGTAGTTGTATCAACATTAATTTTACAAAGGTATTCGAGTAATTTATTTTGATTTTTCATTAGAAAGAAATATTAATGGTACGTACGCAATGAAGACAGCGATCATTCTCTAAATACTGGTGTCAGTTCGTTGATTTAATGAATGAATAAAACAAATGGATGAATAATACGACGTCATTTAGAAGAAAAAAAATTGACGCGCGTTTTTCATTCATGAATCACGAATCGTGCGATGAAAAAGTCGTAGTTCGTCTTTCATTACCAATCCGAGCAAATAAAATTATTTTCAAACAAGAGTCTAGAATTTTTATTATTTTCTTAAAAGCGCAAAGATAGGAGGTGAGAAAGAGAAAAAAAAAAAAACACAAAACAATTCTGACATCCATTCAATTTTCCCATCCCTCCGCCACAAAAATGTACCCATCATTTACAAATTCATTATCTTCGTGTCGATAATTTGATGCTGTAAGAGACAGAGGCCTATGGAGTGGAGGATATAAGTGAGAAAAATGAGATAGAGTGTCATGAGAATGAGAACGAAAATCGAGTATCCACTAATAGCTTGACAACTCCATTTTGTTTTTCCAACTTCGCATCGTTAACGTCCATTACTTAACAAAAGTAACAGAGAAAAGGAAAATAAAAATAAATAAAAAAAAAAAAAAAAAAAAAGAGAAGAAAAATACTAATAATAAAAGCGAGTTAAGCGCTAATTCTTAAAGCAGAGAAAGAATACAAGCATCAAAAAAAAAAGAAAGAATAGAGGAAAATAAATAAATAAAAATAAAATACTTAAGGTCTGACCACTTGACTGGTTACTCCTCTCTTTCGAAAACTTTATAGCCTATACCTAATATTTTACTTAGGTATATAATATCTTCTTCTGCTGTCTTTATTTCCCTTCTCCGTTCCATCGCAACAAAGTATAACGAGTATCTATCCATCTATCTGTCTTTCACTCGTCTTAATTATATTCTATCCCCTCATACCGCCCTTTTTGAAATTTTGTACCGGTAATTTTTGACAACGACTTCCGGACCGACGAAATGGCATTTTCATTTTTTAGATGCACGAAGGTAATTACAGACGTAGAGGATACCTGCAGTGGGAGTGGCGCAGCAATGGAGTTGGAAACCTTATTAACAAATTACTGATAAATTCGTTACCATTATGTGGTCGATTCTCAAAATTGAAGGGGTTTCATTGAACATACTGATACATGATCGAGGATAACACCGAATGTGCATGACTAGGATCATGACAAATTCCACATTTACAGTACCAAGTTTAAGACCAAGGCCTTTGTCTTGGCCTTGGTGTTGGTGCTGGTTCTGCATTTGCTCATTAGTAGATGCTTTCGTTAACAAAACCAAACGAAATCTAAGAACTAAGAAATTTAACAATATTAATTTATAGGTAAAATTTAGCCTCTTTTAATCTCCCTCAGCTTTAGTGAATATTTGAATTTTTTGTAGCTTTTTTCAAACGGCTGCAAAATAATATCCTGGCAAATTTCATTCTTCGAATGTAGGCGCAGATAACTTTGTCGCAAGGAGAGGTCCAAATATTCTCAGTGGTCTCGTATGACTCCCTTTCCCACACAAAATCACCAAAACCAACGAAAAACTATGTTTTTTATTTTCCTGGCTAAAAGGGTCCAGACCCTCATGACCCCTTTTATGTACACCCTTAGTATAAGTTCAGTCGTGAATTAAAGCTACGATCAATTATTATTTTCTTACACCTCGCTGCTTTAGATAGAGAAAAATATTTGAATTCTACATACGAAGAAAAACGATTTAAGTGGCCTTCAAAATATCGGAATTTTTTCTGTAGACGGAGGATTAGTATCATTCTAATGGCCAAGTTAATTCGTTTTGCTCCAATGTTAACGACTTTACTTGAAAAATACTTTCAACCAGTAGCTGCGAGAATTGTAGGCCGAATTTGTGACTGATTGAGTTCCAGTCAATACCGTGTTTGATTGCTGCATAGGCGTAATTTTTCTTCAAAATGTTTGGGCAGTATGATTCAGCCAAAAATTATGTACCCAACCGAATTTTATGGCATATTTTTTCAGAATTTTAGTCAAATCGTGAAGAAAAATGTCTTGGAATTTTTAGCAGTTATTTTACTATCTTGATGAAATTGAGATTATTTAACTGCTTAGGCCTACTGTAGGCTACAAGCTGAAAATGGACACAAAAAGTCATTAAATGATTTGGAGAACATAGGAAAGCCAATACTAACACCACATAGACAACATTTTACTCGACTTTATACGTATTTGTGAGAATAACAACAATCCGCTTAATCGAATCAAGATCATAAAAACTGATATGGTGTATAGTTATATATTTCTTTCTAAAGGGTGATCGATTTTGATTTGTTTGCATTGATTGCTCTAAAGTGTAGTGAACATGGGCTGCTGAAGTGCAGCTGCATGCGCACTGACTGCAAATAATTAAAACTGTTACTACGCATGTCATCTAAAACAACTAAGCTTTTAAAAGGCTTCGAAAATATCTGTTGGGGTGTAACTATAATGGCTGTCTAATTTTAAATTAATTTCTCTCGCAATATGGCTCTTTAAGTGAGTTTTGTAATATCATCGTTTTTATGTTGAAAAAATAATATTTTGCGAGATGGCTAAAGCAGATGTCAGTTTAGAATATTCGGCACCAACTTTTCTCGAGTCACTTTTCATAACTGTATCGATTTATGATGGCTAAAAATCATTTACATTGATATGCCAGGAAGTTTTGATGAAAATCCTATATACTGCCAGTGAAAATAGGCAGTGCAAATAATTCTTAACGGTTATAATCTGCTGTTTTGGAAAATTTTGCATCATTTGTGCGGTTATATGTTTAGTTTTGATTGACATGCGTAGCAGTAGTTGGAAAACAATAGAAAAGGGGTACTATTCTCGAGCCTAGATTGAGTCATTTGCTAATTTGTGATCCTAATTCGACTTTCTCTGTTGAGAAGGATTCGTCACTTTTAAAATGAACAAAAATGCTGATTTTAATGAGATGATCAAAATGGTGTAGACTTAAAATTCCTTCCGTTCATATTGGGACCCATATTATTTTTAAGTCGAGTTTCTTTACACCAGATTTAAAAATGTTTTGTTAGCTTTATTCATATTGGTAAGGTTACACGTTTTGACAACGCCTAAAACACCTTGTATGAAGGCAATGCAGCTAAGCCAAACTCACACGCATATACTTAATATCCTATCTGTATAGATGAAAAATACAATTTTCAGTCGGCTATCTTCATCTTCACGATCGTAATTTTTTGGTGGATGAAATTAATAACATATCCCGGAATGAGGTGGCAGTATTGGTTGATAATAACAACAGAGTAAGAGGAGGAAGAAAGACAAAGAGGAAAAACAAAAACAAGAAGAAAAAGAATAAGACGAAAAAAAGGTTACTCATTTCTTGTGTGCTTGTTGAGTGATAATTTATATCATTTTGATGACTTGGAATGATATGTTGAGTCGTGTCGGGTGCTTAAAAAGCCGAAAAAAAAAAAAAGACTAAAGAGCCAGAAGAGAAGATACCTAAATTCGAGGACCTACCGCATTATCAATTTCTCTGCATGTATGTATGTATATTTGGTCATAAGACTGCTGCTGGGTAGGGAGTAGTGAAGCTTATAGGCAGTAAGATGGAGCGAGAGAGAAAGAGAATGAGAGACAAAGGTAAATGGAAACTAGATGAGAGAAAAAGAGTCACAAAGTGAGGTAGAGAGAGAGAGAGAGAGAGAGAGAGAGAGAGATAGAGAAAGAGAGAAATGTTTGAAGCTCTACTTCAATCGTTTGGCGGAAATATTTTAGTATATTTTCCTTATGGGTAAAGGAGACTAAATAGAAGCTCTGAGAGAGAGAGGGAGGAGGAAGACAGAGATAGATAGAGGGAGGAAACAAAGACAGAGTGAGGGCGGAACTTCTTCAATTAAACGAAAGAGAAAAAAAAACTCGATGGTCTCCCGCTTACTTTTTGGATCCACTTTGGTGAAGCCCCCAGGTCCTTGGCGGTTAGTGCTGCCGCGGTCACCGCTGCCGCTGTCGTTGCATCGTTTTCACGCAACCGACGGTCGCGTCTTCGACTTCTTACCTGGTGGTCCTCACTCTTCAACTTCGTCGTTTTTCGCTGAAGACGAAAAAAAAAAAAAAAAAAAGCACCTTCTTACCGATAACGAGAAAATGAGAAATGAATCTACTTAGAAAAATATATTTCTTTTGTCTTTTTTTTTTTTCATCCTTCTCGGTCTCAGATATATGTAGCCTATAGGATGTGTGTATATATTACTACACCTTTATTCTTTTTTATTTATTTCTCGTTTATGTATTTATTTTTGTTTTTACTCCTCTACTCTCTTCGTCAACTGTTTCGTAAAATGATTCTCGTCTATTATAGTACCTATATATAAAAACGCGCACACGACTTGATTTGAAAGGGAAATATGGTGCTGTCTCTTCCGTCTGTGAATTAAAATGGCCTTTTTTTCTTTTTTTTTGGACTGGTAGCCTAAAATATTGTGATCTTCATTCCAGTATGAAATAATTAAGAAGACTAAGCTATTTAAACTGAAAAATAAGCTGTAACTTTTACAAATGCCTGGTAGATATACGTACCAAAATTACGTTTTTGTTGCTTGTTACTTTTGAAAAATTAGAATATTTGAGAAATTTAGCATCTATGGAACCTACTGTCACATATTTACCACCCCAAACTTTTTTCTAAAAGTGACAAGCAAAAAAAAAAGTCATCCCCTTTGCTCCTCTTAGCTACGCTTTTGAAGTCAACCGTGTCATAGGAGTTGAAATTCAATTTGGTTTGCATGAGGTGCTTTATAAAGTGGGTGTAGTTCTAGGTGACCTTAGTTTTTACAATAGATATGTAAGTTCTTGAGCAATGTGAATGGATCTGGGTCGTTTCACCAATTGTCTTTTCACTGGCGAACATTTCATCAAAGGGAATTCACGTAGCGGACAATTCACCGATTAGTATTTTCACCTAATGACTATTTCATCGACTACACATTCACTGACAGGTTTTTTTTACCGACTGCCTTATCTTTTGTATGATATATGGCCCGCTGTATATTTGACAAAACATACATTCTCTCTCAATTTTTAAACTTTAATTACTTTTTATTTATCACTCAATTAAGTAGGTATATTTAATGTGAAATTTTATTAATTATAAATAAAATCAAAATAATAAATAAAATAAATATAAAAACAAAGCGGGACATACATTTGCAAGTATTATCACTTTTTCATTTTAAAATTTATGTTTTTTTTTTGTCTTCTCTTTTTCCCTATTCTTATACCTAATTTAGATATTTTATTTTACGCTGTTTTTTTAATGTTCTAAAAAATAAAATTTAGATACCAAATTGATATAATCGAAGTTTCTAGGGCCAATTTTCAAAGTCAAAATTTTTACTATTTCATTTCAGTATTTTTATAACACTATTATAAGCTTTTGTTCGACTTATTAGTGACCTGGTTGACCATTTATAAATAAAAAAGTTAATCAAATCGGTGAAAGGACCCTTAGATGATATTTTGTAATAGGTGAATTAGCTTGTGAGTGAAAAGACACTCGGTGAATAGGTCGTCTCCCAATGTGAATGTAGATTAATCTGACATAGTTATACACATTGATCAATTATTATCAAAACTGAATGAATAATTGCTCAAATCATACATAATTATCAATTAAAAATCATTCTTTAGCCTACTTTCTCTCACACTGTTAGTCTTCAATCAGTCATAATTTGGACTCATTCACAACCAAATTATTAATACCCAATTTCATTGCATGTATAGCTAAGTTAATTACTCAAATTTTAATCACGATTGGTTAGCTTATCGAAAAATGTTCAACTCGGATAATAACCTACGTGTTCATGCAAATACTTTTGGGTGTCAACTTCAAAGTACTGTCCGTGAGCTGACCACATTAGACGATCCATTCGACTTAACTGCTTTTTCATTGGTTTTTACCAAAAGTTGGCACTGTTTGCCTAAGCATTGTCGTTGACTTTAAAGAATATTGCTTAATTTAAGAGCGTAGGTCCACGCTAATGAAGTACACGCTTCCGTAGTATCTCATCATTATGAGACTTAGGCTCCAGCTTCTTTAGTAGTTTCATGCCTAGATAGCTTCAGCTGTGGACCAATTGGTCTTAGAATTTATTGGTTACCTTATCTTCTCATTATCTCTTTGATTCCATCTTGGCTACATGATATTCAAATTTCCTAAAATAATATTGATCTTTTACCCCCCAAGCAATTGAACCTTATTCTAAATAAGAAACACTACTCTTGATTCTCACTTTGACTCCAGGTTATTATTCTAACCTTCGAAGGTTTTATTGCCATAAGGTGAAATTGACATCTCCAATTGATGTTGGTTCTACCTCAAATGTAGAAGAGGAATTTTTGAAAGGAAGATATTCACTTTCTTGCTTAAATCTTCAGAACTTGGCACGCTTGAATTATTTTTCAGAATATTTGAAGATACTTTGGATTACTCCATAGGTACCTACCTATCTTTCACTGCAATTGAGTGAACTTTCTTGATCTTACTTGACTTGCTGGCATCATGACAGTCTGAAAACACTAATGTTTCAAGAACATTGTGCAAAAAGCAGAACAAGGACTGACATGTTGGCAATCCATTTAGTATCGTCGACACTTTTTGAGAATCACACGTTGGTAGTGTTAAGAAGAGTGCTCAGAAAATTAATAATACATTCTTAATGGGCCGAATAAGTTCGGTTTTGAATGTAAGTTTTTCTTCAATAATTCTAATAGCAGTGTTTGTTAATGATTCATTCGGTATTCCGATCTAAAGCACAGAGAAGTTCATGAAAAGCTCGAAGAAAAGAGAGAATTCAGACGAAAAATACTTGGAATGTGCATTCAAATGGGCATAAATTTGACCAGATCAAGATAATTAAAAGAAAATTTATTTTGTTATTACACTTTTTTTTTTTTTTAAAGTTATTTTTTCAATATGAACTTCTTATTAAGCCTTTCTATTGATACACTTAAAACGAGACAAGTTTAAAATATTTTTGCTACAACACTAACTTCCGGTAATGTAATGTAAAATTTTTCGATACCATACGCTGCACCATTGTTTTGAGACTCTTAAATGTCCACTTTCACATAATTTACTTTGAATTATGATTTTTCCTCTCGTTTCCGTCTTCACTCGGCTTGTTTTTATTTTGTTTTGTGTTTTTTTTTGTTTTTGTTTTTGTTTTTTTTTGTTTTGTTTTATTAGAGGCAGTTCACTTTTTCTATTTCTATTTTTCTCTCTCGTTTTGTGTTTCTGCCCATTTTTCTTCCATTAATAGGCTATTTTTCTGTCTCACTTCGAGTAATGAGTTCTGAATTATATAGATTTTTTTTTTCTTTTTTAGCCAGCTGCTGCTGCGTTGCATATGGTTCGGAATGCGGTTGAGGAAACTGACTTTGGTATACAATCGGCATCTTGAAATTAGAATGCACTTTTTTTTCTTCTTTTTTTAGTTCGAAGAATTATTTATTTCCATTCTTTGTTAACGTAAAATTCTCTAATTTTATTTTCTATTTTTAAGAAGATTTAAAAAAAAAAAAAAAACTACTTATTAAAATTTCCCGAGTATTCGGACCCACGGGTGGAAATGGGTACGTTTTTCATTTCATGATCTTCCCAACATTTTGGCACTAGAAAAAAGTCAATTTTCACTCACCCCCCCCCCCCCGCTGTAGTATACTAGATTTGAAGATGAACGATAAAATTTCCGCTAATATTTTCGTAACCTAAACGTAGATAACTGCACTATACTTCATTTTGCAATGAGGGATATTTTTTTCTCATAATATTGAAACGGCCAAAAGTTGTCACAATAGTATCTAGATTGGACACCTTTCAGGGCTACATCATACAAGGAATACGAGTAAAGATATTCCTTTCAAGTTTAGAATTTAGAGTTTAATTGTCTACCATTTATTGTAGACCTTAAATTTTGGAGAGACTCAATATAAAACACAAATAATATTTTAACACTTAAAACACATAAAATTTGGATTCACATAATATTTAAACACATTTAGTTAACTGAACATAAATTGGTTTGAGCTAAGCTGAATTAGAGAACTAGACTACTTCTAGGCTAAGTCAAACTAGAACTGAAGTGAACATGAATTATAAGAGTTTATATATTAGTCCAGGGTACATTGTGTACTTGACTGGATGTGGTGAATAGACTATGTGAGGTAGAAGTTTGTTGAAATAGAGATTTGTTAATTAATCATAATATTTTGGAACAGGTATATTTGGTCTCTGTTTATGGAGACTGTGTTTCAATGTTCATCACGTTTTAGATGGGAATAATTTAGGAAATAATTTAGATTGTTTATGAAAATATGAATGGGATGTTTAGATAAAATTAGAATACCTGAATTTCTGGTATGGAGACACTGTGAACGAATATTGCTCGTATTATTTACAAAATATACGAAAATATACGTTACAAATATAGGTGTTTTTTTTTTGTTTTATATAATCCACAATTCTCGTTATTGCAGGAAAGAAAACCATCGAATTATTTCCTAAAGTCGGACTTAGACTAGAACTTTGAATAATTTTTTATTTCACAAAGAAATTATAATTTTTGACTCATTCATAAAATATTTTGAAAACATGATACGTAATTGGTATATTTTATCGCATGCATCGTATTTGTGGGATATTGGTAACTTTTTGCAAAATATATAAGTATTTTATATATTATTTTATTAGAAGTATGTTGGCGATAAAGGTGATTTTTAAACGAAGGAAATCTGCTTTTTCTTGCGAAGCTTGCTGCGCAAGTTTTTTTTTTCTGTGCACGATTGAAAAATGAACGCAGCATAAATAGTACGTATATACGTATATAATATTATGATTGTAGAACAGTGGGGTGAACGATGGGGCGTAGTGCGCGGAGGTGTAATTCGGTGTAATTTTGTGCTCATGAAAATGTAAAATGTCTATTTTAAAAGTCTTCAACCGTTGGTTAATTATTAGGCGGCATGGAGTAACCGTTTTTGTTTTTTTTTTTGTTTTTTTGTGTGTGTGTGTGTGTGTTTTGTTGTACTTATATGGCTTATTTAATTTGTTTCGTTTCCTACTTGGCGATTATTTGTGGCGAAAAAATGTGATGGAGGTGTTGCGGAATTTCGGAGGGTGGGCACTGGTAATGGAGTTTGCGATGGAAGAGGATTGGCCGAATGTGCGAATATGAATTTTTTTTGGTTCGCTGCATCCTCGACGATGGCCAACAAAATTCGACGTAACCCGATGATTTGGAAGAGGGTTGGTGGAAAGCTGGAACCGGATTACGATTAGCTGGAAGAGGCTTTTTGCAGATCGTAATTACGGGGTTTGGGAATGGTGAGGCCAAGAACGAATAACTTCGTACCAAAATGCACTCACTCCTCTATTGTATATTGTCGAGAGCATGAGAGTAATATTGGTAACGAAATTAATAATGGAGTCGTAGCCTGTACTGGAAAATTAAATTATGTTGCTTGATATAGTGCCTATGTAGGGGGATAATAGAAATTTACAACAAAAGAAGAATAAACAAATCTCTTATTGTGTTCAGATGGACGAAAACACCGTAGGCATTAAATTTTCGATTGAGACTTAGCCATTTGATACGTTCGGAGAAAATTCTAAGATTTCAGTCAGCAAGAACCAGGACTTATGAGCTGAAGATTTTCGAAGCATAATATAAAATTCTTATCACGAAGGTATTATTTTGAAATAGTTCGGTAAAATTAAAACAAAATTCGAAAAAAAATTGAAACAAGCTGAAATTTTGTACACATGTCAACTTTATCCTTCTGAACAACATACTAAAAATTCGGATGCATCCTAGGGAGTTAAAATCGTGGCACAAAGTAGTTGTGGGAATTAGACTACTTATAAGAGGTTAGAGGTTTGGCCTCTCGACGACAGTCATCATCATAAAGATGACTAATTTTGTGCACTGTATGTTAAATATATTGTATTTTGGTTTGTACAAACTTACAAACTTTTGCAAGAAAGACACAACATCCGGACCATGATGAATTGATAGTTCACATCTTGAATGATGTCGCAATCTAGCATATCAGTGTCTGTGCCATATTTTTCTCATAGCCATGGCAATCATAGAATACATTGGAATTAGTCATTACACCCATGTTTGTATTCTTTATGTATGTGTCTATGTGTGTATGTAAGGAACCAGTATATAAGGTCACAAAATTGGCTACAAAATCACTAGTGTTTACCAAGGTCTTGGCTTCCCACACCTTGTGTATGATTTATAGTGAACATGCAAAACTGCCAAAAACCTCCTGTTGTTGGAATATCTTCCACGATGTAAGGTATTCCACAGTAGTTTTTCATATTTATCTCATCTAATTTTCATTTTAATTATTCTTATAAAATTGAAAGTAAACTAAAAAATCTGTAAAAAATTATTCAATAAATTTTTTTTTCAGGTATCTAGTTTTTGCATAAATCACTGTTCAACACACCTATTTTTTTCTGTTGATATTTATTTATTTAGTAGGTACAGTTATTATACATGCAACATGATGCATCTATACTAATGTAGTATATGAATTCAGTTCCAATAATTTCATTGATATTTTATATACAGACACTCGAAGTGAAATTCTCTCCCATGCGGTTTTTCAGCACCATCTCCTTAACTGATTTTTCATTATATTGTGAGACTGTGTATTTGTGTATGACACATACAATAGTATGTACTCATAGTTTATATCAGTTGGAGAGGTGGTGTTAAATTGCAATAAGAGAGAGAATTTCATTACGGGTTTCTATTTATGCACTGTGAATAAAATTGTTGCAAAATTGAACCCATAATTTAGGTATTGTGTTAGTTTATAATTATACGTTATATTTTGCATGTGCAATTAACTGATTATCTACTGTATTAAATAGTTTTAACAGAAAAGTTGATATTTTCAATGGTTATTTTTGCAAGAACTATGCCCCTGACAATAAAAACAAGAAACTTTTTCATACATTGTTTCGTTTTATTTCAATTTTGTTCGAATGATTTTTCACTCGGAAGAAAACTAGATAAGATAAACATGGAAAAATGCTTTTGCACTACCACTTTAAGCCCCTAGGGAATGACAGTTTCACTGTACACATTTGGACTTTCAGTGTGTTGTTCGGAACGATGAGGTTGACATGTGTACCACATTTCAGCTTATTGCAGTTTTTTTCTAATTAAGCTATTTTTAGAGCTATAGTAAGTGATGGGACTGAAAGTGTAAATTTAATTGTTTTAATTTTCCTCGAAAATACTGCATTATCAAGTTGAATAAATAGATAATGAAAAAATTATTTATTTTTATACTTTAATTTTCTGTGGAGTGGGAAATGCTTTTACAGGTTTTCGTTGAAAATGATTCCTCATCCGCAACTTCCATTAGTGGCAAGTAGTGAATGGAAAATAGAATTTCTTGAGGGGAGTAGCCATAGTTTGAGCTTCTATTTTCCATGTACCACCCGATCCTCATACATTGAAAATTGAAGTGAAAACTACAAATATACATACATGCATCTCGACAAATTTTTATTTATCAACTAGTTGTCTTTTTTCATGAAAATGATCTCTACACTCAACGAGTGCTTCATCTTGAAAAATCTACTAAAAATCAACTGTGACTATCCTTGATCATTAAAAAACTCAGTACCGAATAGTGAATTACCTTAAGCTGGAATGAGAGACCAACAAATGACGTACCTAGGTAGACAAATGTTCGATCACTTTTCCTCACAATTTGAGTGAAAAAATGGAAAAAGTTAAAGAACGTTGAAGCTTAGAGATTCAATTCAAAATCTGATGGTTTTTTTCGATTGGACATCGGAGGGATTGATGTCCGTTGTGAATGAGAATAAACACTTTGACGAAAAGTAAAATTAGTTTAACAAAAAACCCATAAATACTAAATTGGATCATAGATTATTGAGAAAGTTAACAAAAAGGTGTTTACTCTTACAGAAGAAATGAATATGTAGCAGAATAAAAACAAAGATATTAGAAAAACATAAGGCACAGTGTTCCCAACTAGTACGGGAGCAATATTTATTTCCAAACATTTTCACATTATCAGATAGAGTAGAAAGTAAGTTTTGCATTATGCAGATTTGTAAATTTGTATCAAACAGGACTCGCGTCATAAATTTGAGAATATGTTTTGTAGGACTTCGATTTTCCATTTCTATGGAGAATAGTTATTGAGGTACCTACCTGAAAATATATCTTACAATGTCTGATTATTTTACTGCAGATAAAAAACCATCATTAGCTCAAAGGGATTTTTTGGTGCAGTACTTTGACTTTTGAACGAACATTATTAGTACCTAGATACCTACTTCCGATACAAAAACTATCTACTCAATTATATTTTCTGAATAAATTTCTTCATTCTACAATTTCATAATATTTTCTCGTATTTATTCAATTTCAGTCTGCAAATTTTCAAGTTGTTTTTTTTTTCTCAACATGAAGCACAACATTACGAACTCATCCTTCCAGTTTTTGTTCAAGTTGATGACTTTACTTCAAACAAGATTATATTAGTTTAAAGAATTAGAATCAAATTACATTTTTGTGTTAAATATTTAGTGAATCTTACCTATTATCCAAAAGTTTTCCTTATACTCCATTTTCTTTTTTAATAAATTCAAATTTCAATCCCCGACTTTAACAAACAAATCAGAAAAAAGAAAAACGTAACCAGAAACTCCTAAACAAACGCAAGATCTTGCTGCATTTAAAATTGGCTATGCTACATTTTTCTTTCTTTTTTTATCTTTATTTACTTTTTCTTCTCTTAAAGATGGGAGTATTCATGCTCGAAATTAATGGAACCTAATAGCTTGTTAATCATAAGTGATTAATCATCGTCGGCAACTATGAGACAAATGGAGAAACTAATGGAAAGAGACAGAGAAAGACAAAACACAAATAAATGAGATGAACGCTCAGCATAAAAAAAAAAAAGAAAAAAAAAGAATCTCCATTTGCGTAATATGATTAAAAAAAAAAACTATTTTTAAAAATCTGACAATCGTGATTCTGGTCATTCGGTAATAATTATACTTGAAAAGAAACTTTTGTGACCATGCAAGGGGTGTTTCCAAAAATAATATTGGTCATAATTAACTGATACGAATAAAAAAAATCGTAGGATTTAGAAACTGATAATTTTGAAAATAGTTTAAGTACTTCGTCGACAAATACCACCAACCAATCATTACTCAGACTTCATCGTGGAGACACGACACGAAAAAAGATCACCAAAAATCACGAATTAATTTATTTTTACATGATTTCAGATTTTCAAGTATCAACTCTTTCATAGATCCGTATAAAAAGAATGCTATTTGTACTTGCGAATGGGTGATTTTTAAACTCGATCTATTTTCCAACAAATTTTCTGCCACACCCAAAATATATTAAAGTCTGCTCCTGCCAATGAAACTCGTTATCCCAGCAACATGAACAGATTGAACTTTTTTCTGGATTTATTGCTTCGATTCAGGAATAATGAAACTGAATATCACCATTATGCAAACAAACTGATAGCTGTAACAATTCACTTTAGCTGTGATAACGTGTTGTTTATACCAGTCTGACGCAACCATAAAGTACATTAAATTCATAATGGAGGACGCATGCTCATCTAAACGCTGTTACGAGAAATGGAACCACTTATGTAGCTACTGTTCTCACTCCTACAGCAAAAAATTTAAATTTGTTTACTCTACATTTGGCCCTATTGGAAATAATGAGAATTTTTTTTTCTCAAATAATTGAAATAAATTATTAATAAATATATATATATGTAAGTATAACTTAATTACAAATTTCGAAGTCGCAACAGTCACAAAGATAAAAATAAGATTGATAAGGTACTACCTTCCGTACGAGTGAGGATATTATCCGCTTTTATTGCAGTCACTAACGCACCAAATGTGATGTAGTTCTTGTACTAACATCTAGTGGCACTGATTTTTCTTACCAGTTATCTCTCATCAAGGTGATTTTATTTCAACTCAGTTACTTTCCAACTTTTCAACCATTTATCTGGCGTGGAAAGTGGTGCCACTTTTCATTTTGCTTGCATCCGTTATTATATTCAATATTCTACAGGCACGACACACTTGTGTATCACACATACGCATCTCCTAAAAGTATCCCAAAAAATTTGGTCGAAAATTTTCATTTCATATTTAATTTAGGTTCTAATTTTTTATGTAAAAAAACAAATATAGATAGATACTTGTCCGTGTCTGACGCTTCATTTTATTTTTTCGTAATCAAGTTGGTAGGTTATGAATGTTTTTGAAAATTGTTCTCAATAATGTGTAGAAGCTCTTTATGTGTGTTGCCAAGGAAAAAATTAGTGAAATTCATTGCCTTAATGTACCTACTTTTAGAGCATGCCTGGCAAAAAAGGATAAAAAGACGGAACTTTTTTAACATTTCTCCAGTAAGACCAATCAGAATTATTGAAGTTGGCACTACTTGAAAAGTTTAAGAATAAAATTAGATCCGGACAAAGAAGAGGAGCGCTGACTTCACAATAATTCCAGTAGATCTTACTGGAAACATTTTTTAAAGTCTTGTTGGTCTCTCTTCAGCGCATTATTATTATTATTTCAGGTATTCAGGCGGTACAGGGATTCGAACCCGTAACAACTGAATACCTAAACTCCCTTCCTCGCCACCATCCAAAATACAGCACCGTATTTCACTCATTCACGGCGATGGGTGATAGTGAATGAGGAAATATGGAACATAGTTGATGTGTGTGGCAGTGGCAGCCACCACACTACTCCCCCCAAGTATAGTGGAGTGTAATACAACCAGACAGAGGCGTTGCTGATGTGTACTGGAGTGTGGCAGATACCTCCCTCATCTTCTCCGCAATGTACATGACCTATAGTGCCATCGCGTTTGGTGGGTGGTGAAGTGATGTACTACCACACTGTGACCCTGTCCAAGAAAGAACGCCACTCCCCATCTCGCGGATCATATTGGGGTCACCACTTTAGGCACTGATGTGGCACGAAGATTCAAACCCATAATAGTTGAATACCTAAACTCCCCGCCTCACAGCTACCCAAAATATGGCACAGTAGTCACTAGGCCACAGCACCTGGTGATGGTGAGTGAGGAAATACATTACATAGCTGATGTATGCTGCAGCCACCACAATTATTATTATTGCTATTACTATTATAATTATTATTGTTAATATTATTGTTATTATTATTATTATTATTATTATAATTATAGTGGAAAACAGTTAATAGAGACATACTGGGTGGTACCCTTTTTGTCTCAAATAAGCGCTGTCTCATTTAAACGATGCTGAGTGTTCAAGTGTACAAACAAAAATTTTTTAAAATGTAAATTTTAATTTTTAGTTGGAAATTTGTGCAGACATCATTGAAAAGGTCAGATTGCCCTGTATTTATACCAAAACCCAAAAGGTGATATTCCAGTGCATCCTACTGATGGTGCTTTTCTGATTGACTTGTGTAAGAAAAAATGAAAGTCAGCCAGAACAATGACCGAGAATAACAAAAAACTATCTCTATTTATGTGAACTCGGGTTATTATTTTTTAAATCAGAGAGTTGAAATGCAATTTTTCCATATTTATCAACTGCCAATTTTTCCAATAAACCTATGTGCTGTCCATAATAAGTGGTCTGATTTTCCTCAGGTTTTAGTGTGTTTTTTTTTGGTATTTCTTTGATTGTCTAATTAAGCGGTTGCCCCCTTAATCCGGTTTGCTTATTAAACAGTTTTCACGGTATTATAATTATTTATTAATGCTTTCATTATTATTATTATCATTAATTATAATCATTAATTATTATTATTGTTAAATATTATAATTATCATTGTTTTGTAAATTGGTAGGGTTTTTATTAGTTATAATTGGAGTATCGCACTGCAGGTACCTTCCGATAGTTCGACAGTTGGTTTCTTTATATGTATAACCTAATTGAAATAACTATGACTTTCATTTGCACTACAGGAGTTCAATAATATCAATTCAATCAATCTCAAAATATAGTCTTCATCCGCCTCTCTCTTTATACAGTCCTACAATTATTGGTATAATAAATTTAAAAATTCGGCTGAAATATTACCTGAAATTTTATCTTAAGTTATAGATAATTGACTGATACTTTGTCGATTATTCAGCATAACAACCAACAGCGAAAGTCTTCGCTAGGTAAAGTTTTGTAAAATATCATGCAAAGTATACTTCTACTTATTGTAATTCGCTTGCGCCAAAATCGTTTGTTCGGTGAAATTTTCGTTTCCTGCCTCAAAAAGCCAATGGAGGTCGGATGTAGTTCGTTTTGGTGACCACACAATAGGGGTGAAGAAAAACGACAAATAGGAAAAATTCGTTTTCGGAGGAAAAGAAAAATACAAGAAAAGTAAAAAATGAAAAATAAAACAAAAAAATAGCAAAAAAAAAAAAAAAAAAACCGAAAATCTTTAGACATATTTTTCTTATCATTTTTTAGATAAAGGCTTAAATGCGGAGACGAATAATAGCAGCGTTCGAGAGTTGTTGACGTCGCCGTCGAATCGTACAAAAAAATAAATAAATAAACAAAACGCTCGAAGTTGACAAGAAACACGAGTTTTCCATTTGGATACACGTATTATACCTCCGACAGGGTTGCTGTGCACGGGTAGGTAGTCTTTTGTAAGCAGAGTGTACGCTTATGTGCGGTTCTGAGAATGGAAGAATTTCAATTAGGACAGTAAACCAATTAGCCATCGAATGAACCGAAATAAAAACAAAAAAAATCACATCGTAGTACCAATCGAACAGATATTTTGACGTGTTTGTGGTAGCATCGTGCGTTTCGAGTGTGTCCGACATGAAGAGCGACAGTAACGAGGTTGGGTTGGACCCATCATTTCGAGGATAACGTACCTACCTAATATTACATTACCTACGAATTGTTAACGAGGGTTTTGCTCGAAGGTAATTACTGTCGGTCAACGAGCTAAATGTTTCAGAACTAGAAATATAAATTTATAAGATACGAAAAATATCGCCGACTGTACGTGTAGTTCAATTCGTGATTTTGCAGCCTCTTTTGACGCAGGTTCTCGATTGAAAACCTACATAGGTATTAATTCTGATTTCATGAAACGACGGACGGGTGGAGGCGCATACGTTTCTCGTTTTGCCACCGAAACAAACTTTTTGCACTTAAAGCACAAATGTATATTACTTTTTTTTTCCTCGTTACCGTACCCACTGGTCGCAATTCTTGTCTGATAATCACCAAGACCGAGCGTTGCTCGGAATTCGCTTCAGAATCCTCAAATCACAAGTTTGTTATTTTATTATTTTTTAAGAATCATTATGATGAAGAGGTGCACAATCACAGATAGGTCCAAATTTAAAAAATAAGTCATTTTTTACGCGGAAACAGGTTCAGTATCTCAGAACAGTTCATGTCTAAAGTACAATAACGGCTGAATAGGGCATTTTTTGGTCAATTACTTTATCTTCAAATAAATATTTAGGATATAATTAACTTTCATGGATGGAAATATTTCCATGAATTCGTTGCCACATACAGAAGTTTGAAATTTTATAAAACTATTATAGTTATAAATTTTTCATCGCAATTATAAAGTGTAGATATCCAAGTGTGATACAAATGTAATTTTCCCATAAAACGTGCATCAAAGCAAGAAAAATAAATGCATTTCTACGCTGACAAATTACTTAATGGTAACAAATATCAAGTATAAATAATAAAATACAAAATTTCTATTTTCAATTTAAGACTTTGATTCTTTATAAATGCACAATTCGTGAAAAAATTGGATTCAAATCATTTTTAAGAAGGCAATGTGATTTGTGATTTGTGATCCGAATCACATTAAAAGACAGAGGATTTGTGATTCGAATCATTTATTTATAAACAACAGAACACAAATCACAAACCACAAATCCTATTTAAGAAATTCCCAGAAATTTGTTAATTGTTGGAAAAATAATTTATTAGTTTCATCCTTGCAAAATTAAAAAGCCTTCTCAGTGAACTTTCACTTCTCACTTTCCTCTTCATTTATTAATTTTTTTGTGATTTAAAATTTTTGTTAATTTAATGGCATCATTTCGACGACAAATCAAAGGGAATTCATCCACAAATTCTCTTCGATTCAGCGCCAAATTAATGCCGTTAAATTAACACGGATTCATCGACAAATCATCGATTCATTCACGAATTAGTTTTAATTTAATGCCATCATTTTGACGACAAATCGAAGGGAATTTATCCACAAATTCTCTTCGATTCAGCGCCAAATTAATGCCATTAAATTAACACTGATTCATCGATAAAGTGAAGGGAATTTGTCCGTTTGTCCACGAATTCCTTTTGATTTGTTGATGATATTAAGTAATACATTTGTGATGAATTTATATCGTAACCAATTGGCCATAAACTGCAATAAATTTGGTAATACATCATCTGCAATTTTCAATAAATTTGTGACTTTAATGGATTCAGGTATTGCTGGTTGTAAGACATATCAGAGGAAGAACATATGCAACCCTGCAAACTTAATCCTATTTCGTTAAACGTGATTTTCGCTGACAAAGACCACTGCAAAATGAAAAAGTATACAACATGAATTCCCTTCGATTCATTTACATCGCAACCAGTTGGCTAAACTACGACATATTCAAAATTAAAACACATGAATTTCTTTACCATGCTATAGTGAGCTGGTCCGGACATAAACAACACACAACTTACATTATTTTATGATTCGCAGAGGCTCAGGATACAATTCAGAATTGAAAGAAGAAGAAAAATAAAACAAATAAGATTCTAAAAACGATAGGTAACAGAGTTCATATGTTAAATTGAATATATACTTAATAAACATGGATATGATGGATTTGAAAATAATAATTTCTATAATAATTTTCAACAGTTTTTGAAGACAGTTTCTGTCTATCTGAAAGTCAAAAAGTGAAATTTGTTTGTGATTCGTTGGATTCAATTGTAACATTAAAAGTTATCATTATCAATCACCACATCGCTGAATTTATATAATTGAAGTACGTTAGTGTTGTTAATACGGTAGTTTAACATATTCTCTCAAACTTGGGTCCTATCTAGATCTTTTTCTCGTACCAAAAAACCCCTTTATTGTAAATTTCAGTAACATTGCCGGTCTAGTTCTTCATAACGCATTTACATACACACATACACACATGCACAGACACATACTCACATACAATTATTGCTCATATTATAGTACAGGATTTAATTAAAACAATGATTTTCGTATAGATCTGCCTGATGGTACTGCTTGTACCACCGTTTTCGTTCACATTCTAGGCGTTTCATGGCTATAGAATGCTCGGTGTTTGACTAACAGCAATAATTCAAAGTTAAGCCATATAATAGTGTTATTATTTTTACTGCAATCCATTCTAACATGCTACCAACGGGTGCGGATCAGCCGCACGGTATTTCGCATATTTGCCCCATTTGATTTCGATAAATAAATTCCTACGCAATTTTCAATCGGTAACTATAGTTACGAAATCTAACACAATCATTACTTATTCGTGATCTAGCAATACATTAACTCGTCGCCCATTTTGGTTGAAATTGGCTGGTTTTTAAAAACCTACATTTTCTAATGGAGCGACTGCTGCGTTAGTTTTTTTTTTTTTTTTTTCAATCCATTTATTCGTTAAAAGCCTCGTTTCCCATTTATATTGTTTTATATCGGCTGAATAAATTTTGTTTGAGAAGATTTATATATTTTTTCATTTCGTCTGTGGATGACATTATTGTTTGCGCAGGGCAATGAATTTTCAATAGCCAACGATTCAGATGGGTGAGATAAAAAATATTAGCCTAAATTTCAATACAGGGTGTGGTATTCTATCGATGCGTAGGTGTATTAATTACTGATGAGAAGAAGCGAGGCCAAAACCAAGACCATGGTAGTCTTGGCCTTGGTCTTGGTCTTTCATCAATATGTTTGGTCTTGGTTTTTGTCTTGATCTTACACCGTCAAGTCTTGGTCTTGGTCTGGCACGCTCGAGCCGTAATTTTAATTCAAAGTCTGGGTAACATGATTTAACCACTTATTTTATGAAGGCTACATTAAATTTACTCAATTATGTTCTTTCAAAGTTTAAAAAGAAAAACGAAACACTAAATATTGCAAATAGTTTTGGTACTCACCTTACGAGATTTTGAACGTTTTAGGAACTGTGCATCTTTTTATTGGCTTTTCTTTAATTCAGTCCAGTTGTTTCCCGAATGCTAAGGAAAGACAGAAAATTTAGATTTTATGGCTGATAAAGTGCGAAATGCATAGCCTACTCACTTGAGAACAAAATTGTTGTATGGCAGACAATTCCGCCTTCGTTGAGTGCTGGGGTCGTCATACTGTGAATGGGGGTCTGTGTCACTATGCCAGTGCGTCAGGTGTCACACAATATTTTAACTCACTCCAGTGCGTAACGTTTGTTTGAATTTTAACTTTATGGCTGCTAAATGGATAGCTTACTCCTCCATAACAAAAATGTAGTATAGCAGACAACCGAATTTGTCGAGCGCTGGAGTCATCATGGTGTGGCTGTGGGTGTGTGATTGCTCTGGGTTTCACACAAAATCTCACACGTCTTATGAAAGCATAATATAAAAACTCATTTTTTGTATACCTACTTCAGCCTATTGTACACTACGATAGTCTATCACCATAGCTGATCTCATGCCAGTAAATTATCACAGTGTAGTCGATCACTAGCGTGAGAGTACTCCATAATTATGCTATCACACTTATGTGATAGCTAGCAACACTATCGCGATAGTGCTATCATAGTGTACACGAGGCTTTAATTTTGTTTTTTGGGCCCCTATTATTCTCATTATTGAAGAAACAATCGCACATAGCCGTCGCACATTCTTGGAAGTTTCCCAAGTCATAAAACTTTTCAAGCACTTTCTTCAGTTTCTTACAGATTTTTTCAGTTATATGACTTCATAAATTTCAATAATCTTTTGTGGCTCAAGATTGGGCGTGTGTATTAATTTATAGGTGAATAGAAAGCTGCACATTCATATGAGCTGAAGGCACGAAGTTGCATCAGTCAAATTCGGTAAGTCAATTCTGCCTGCATCTGCAGACTTTAATCTTAATAGGTACACATTCTTTCTTTATTCTCCTTTCATTGTTGTTGTGTCGCTGATACATGCACTTTTCATAAACAAAATATTCATTCTTTCTCTCTCTCTGTGTTTCGTGTACTTGACTTTCTCTCTCGATCAGTATACTGGATACATTATAAAATTTTGTCCTATAGCTCATTTTTGTTATGGGATCCTGCACTCTTTTGTTTTTTTTCTCTCTTGCTCTCCATTTTTGTCTCTATCATACTTATTACACTAATTTCGTATAGAATAATTTTGAAACATAGTACCATTTATGGTTCTGTTTCATTTATGTTTTTCTAAGCACTCTTTGTGTATGTTTCTACTCTCACTACAATTTTAATACACCAACAGTATATGTAAAATTCGTAATTTCATTTTAATAAAAGTATAACTTCTCGTATTGTGTACAGTGGTACGAGAGTACGAGAGGGTTCATCTTGGTCATGGTCTAGAACTGTCGATTTCTGATTTTGAAAATGACAATATGAAAGCAGTGGCGTTGGTAGTTGACCTTTAATACGCAAAATAAATTAATATGTGAGAAAATATTTATACATAAAATAGGAATATGCAAAGGCTAAAACCGCCAGAGAAAGAGACAATGTTGAATGAAAAGTTATGCTCTGTATAAAAATTTAAATTTGTTTATAAAATTAGTAAAGTTCGGATGGATAAACGAACCAATAAGATTCACAGTTTTGAAGATGAAGTCATCGAAAGTTATAGAAAAATGTGAAGAAAGAGTAATGGTGAAAAGTATAAGAAGATTGTCAAGAAAACGAACGAGCAAATTGAAAGTTTACGAGCAATAATAGAGATGAATATCAAATTTTACTGAGAAAAGAGTGACATCATGCACAAGTCTATGAGAACAGATGTTTGAAAGCTCATTGAGCAAAAATGAGTATCTACCTACGACAAAATAATTAACTTGTCCCAAAATGCGTTATTAAAATTACGAAAATATTGTCATACCAGGAAAAACGGCTTTCCCAGGAATTTTATTTTTTCAAGTTTCCTCGGAAACTACTGAGACAACAGGCATCAAACTCCTACCTTGTCCTGTATCTACTTTTCGTGAAAATTTCAGCTTTATTTTTTCTGTATTTTGATCAAAATCGTGAACCTAAAATTCTTTTCCAGTTTTCTACGACAGTACCAAACGAATAGGCACCAAACTTCTTTCATACTTGCACATACGTAAAGAAAATCTATCGTAAAAATTTCAACCCGATCCCTTTTTTAGTCCCTGAAAATCTTAGAAAAATCACTTTTCCAGCGAGTATTGTCTTTTCCAGTATTCGCAGAAACAACTAAAGCATTAGGCATTAAACTTTTTTCAGACTCTGGTCCAATATGAAGACTACATGTCGTGAAAATTTCAACCTTAGCCTATCTCCTTGGTAGTTTTTTCAAAACTCTGAACCAAAATATTTCTCCAGCAGTTTTTTTTTCCAGTTTTCTTAGAAACTACTGAACAAATAAATATCAAACTCTTATGAGACTTGGATTAATATAAGAAAAATCCTTATCTCTTTTGTAGTGTCTCCAAAATCTTGGAAAATCTACTTTTCCAGGAATTTTTTATTTTCCAGTCGTCTCGGAATGTACAAAATAAATAGGTATCAAAATTTTTTCAAACCTGGTCCTATATAAAAACTACCTTTCATGAAAATTTCCCCTTTACCCCTTTTATAGTTTTCTCAAAACCGTATACCAAAAATGTAGGCGATACGTATACGTATGTACGTAATATAGATGAAAAATAAATTAGGTAAAAATTTGAAAATGGTTTCATTAGTTTTATTTTGACGTGAAACGGAAAATTTTCATCACTCCCACTCCTAACCACACTATGAAGTTAATTTTAATGCCTCGTTTTTTAACAAAATAAGTAAAAAAAAAAAGACTACCGCAGCAACGCTTCACTAGAAAACCCAGTTTGTTCGATCTTTATATCGATAGTTACCGATATATCTATATTTTATTGTTAGTTTCTGGTTATGAAATTACAAAATTTATTGCTAATTAACCATATCTTTAACAAAAGTATCAATCTATCGATGTTCTGTCGCTAAAAACCCTTTTACCAGATTTTTTTGTTTCCAGTTTTTTCGAGAACTACTAAATCGATGAGCACCAAACTTCTTTTAGACCTGCTCTCATACAATAGCTATCTTTTGTTAAAATTTCAGACTTATCCATCCGTTAGTTTCCCCAAAAAAGTGAACCAAAAATTTTTCCAGCAATTTTGCTTCTCCAGTTTTCTCGAAAACTACTAAAATAATAGATGCCAAACTTCTAAGAGATCTGTATCATTATAACGAAAATCTATCTTGAAAATTTTAGTTCGATCCTTTTCGTCATTTTCTCAAACTTTTTCAGAAATTTTTTGTTTTCCAGTTTTCTCAAAAACAAATTAACCGATAGGCAAAACACTTCTTTCAGATCTGCTCCAATATAAGAACTATCTCTTGTGAAAACTTCGACCATATCCACTTGGTAGTTTTCTTAAAACAGCGAACCCAAAATTTTGGGTGATACATATATATGTTTATATATATATATTTAAAAAAAATTAGGTCAAAATGAGAAAATGGTATGAATCGTTTTCTTTTCTCGTGAAATGAATAATTTTCATGACCCCTACCCCTAACCTTGCAATGATGTCAATTTTAATACCCCATTTGCAAGAAAATTGGGTGAAAAAGATTACATTATCTTTCATCCAATTTCTTTATTTTGTTATGTGCCACACTTTACCTTTCCTATGCATACGTGCACATTTGAATTTAGACCTTAGAAAGGTTTCCCAGTATTTAGCTACTCTTGCATATACCTCAACATCATCTACCATATTGTACCTTACCTTTGATTCGCCCTATATTTGGCTTATTGGGAGCAATAAAATGGACACTTTACAGTCAGATTTGATGATTTTGGATGAACACTTTCGACCACTGGACTCACCAGAACTTCCACTGTTTTTCTATGTTTTTCTATATCTTCAGAATAATATAAATAAAGGTAAACAAAGATAAACAGTATATAAAAATTAGTTTATATCGGAATTTGTTCAAATATCAAGTACATTCCTACTGGATCTATTTGCGATTTTCCCAGAAGTACATGTATTCAATAGCACCCCTATAAGATACTACTATTCCATAATTTCCCCCAACATATCAAAATTTGTGGAAATACTTCCATTAAATCAAGGTTTTAACAGCTTCTCTTACATCTTTATGGGAAGCCACCACACTTTGCCTGACAAAACCCACAAATATTAGTTGACTTCAAAAATCCATTTAAATGGCAACATAGCTTTTGAATTTGGAATAATAGAATAAACATCTTGGGGAATACCTTGTCATGAGAGATATTCACACGCAGAAGGTAATCTACAGCATTGCGTGTTCTTCGACTTCATACATTTAAGTATGGGAGAGCCAAATCCAAGGCAAACACTGGTGATTTTGTATCCAGATTTGTGGGTTTATGTAGTGGATTTGGCACACGCACACAGACACACATACATAGATATACGTATGGTATTATGTCATAGTTTATATCATTTCTTGTCTCTGTAAGGTGATAAGAAATGACGCAGCATGTATGGTGCTGGTCCTTGACATCACCAAGATCCTTATCAGGTAATTTGTCACAGCTCGTATAATGTATCTTACCTGTATATACGTACAGGTATGAACATACAAACATACATTAGTTTAACATCGTAGAGACGAAAATATGCCAGCCTTTTGGCGGCAACTGTTATCGAGGGGTGCGAGCCCCTTTACCTCATTCGAGTATTGTCTACAAATATCTTATGCAAAACTTTTTGATTGGAAAGGACAGAGCTAACATCTCATGTCTTCAGCCCCTCAAATCTCCCAGTTTCTAACCACTTTTTTGTGGTTAATTTCATGAACCTGAAGAAATTTTTCCAACTTATTTTAAAGTCACCAAGTTGAAGTTCAGTTCGATATTTTATCTTTTTAATTCTTTTCATGTACAAAAGTTGTGAATTTTATCAATAAAATTCCTCATTTCCAGATAATTAAACCTCATTTCAATCACTGTCGAAATCGTCTTTGGGTGAAATCAAATCCACCAAGTACGGAAACCGTTCTGTCGTTCCATAATAATTTACTCTGCTGAAAATAAAATTTCACTTCAAAAAGTTTACTTTTCTTGCTGGAGTTTTCAAACGCATGAAGATTGTAAATCAGTAAACGGATAACTAAACTCCAGCACGTAGGTACGAACAGTCTTAAATTTCTAAACCAGTCCATTCCCATTTTCATACCGTTAAACTTTCGAAGTTGACAAATCAACAGCAGACATAGCTGAAGGGGTACCTAATTATGATATCTTCCATAATTTCCTCATTCGAGCTGTTTCAAAGTAACCTGATTTTTTTTTCTTTCTCTTATTTTCTCTCTTCTCGCGTTTTCATTCCATAATATTCCTCCCTTCCTTCGGTATGCCCATAAAATGTTGGCACCATTTAATAATATATGCTACCGAATCGAACGTATTTGTCATCGTCTTAATGGTACACGGTATTTTCGGCGGCCAGTTACCTCATCAAATACGAATTTCAAAAAAACACGTACACTATTCCTCACCTACACATGCGCACACGTACGCGCGCATATCATATTGTATATACAAATTCTAAATGAGACAGATACAATGTTTAAAAATTTTATGGAAACAAAACAAAAAGAAGAAGAAAAAAGCTAAAATAATAAAATTAAAGAAATATGCGCTCATCTATAAATATAACGTATTATTATTCTAAAAGTATAACAGTATATTATGCGCTTGAGCTTTCCCCTCACTTCCTCGCCATTTCCTCACTTATGCCTCATCGTTATTCGCAATAAACATTTACTAATTTTTGAGCATCTTTCGAAACGAATAATCAGTAATTACTCGAAATTATCGGAAATTTTTCATTACTTTGGTATAGGATTCGTAACACGTATTATGGTTACTGCAGCTACCTAATAAGACAATATCACGTGACGTCACAACCGAAAGTCTTATCTCACTGGGTGGCCAAAATACGTGAAAAGCATAGTGAATATTCGAATTTTTGGTCATAACTGCCTTAAAACAAGTAATAGCTACTTATTCGAAAAAAATGAAATTTTAAAGGAGGATTCAACGAATAAAATAAGCCAAAGATCAAGAAGTTTTAGCCCTTAAAAGCCGAGAAAATCGAAAAATAACACGAAATCGTACCTCAAATCGGTGTTTTTGAGCGGTAGGTATCTATTATTAGGTTGTCTGCAGGGTTAAGTACACTCATAACATCGCATTGAATTAGTTTCTCAGCTTCTAAGCACTCAATTTCCTGTTCTTTAACGTGTTTTATTTCTTGAAGCTTCTTCTATAATTTCATTTATGTCGAACAGGTAGCTATATCTATTGTTCGAAGACAATTAGAATGAAAAATTCCTATAATTAGATGTTTTTCAATGCTTTTCTGGAATATTTAGCCACACAGCGAGATTACATGCGAGAATTGTGACGTAAACGACATTGCCGTATACGGTATGGATATTTAGTAGTGGTATACCAAGTACAGGGGTGTGACGAGAGAAATTTTTTAGGACGAGGGGATGTTGAACATTGTCAAACTGAAACTTTTAAAATAGTCAGTGAAATTTTTTACAAATAAATCAACACCAACTAAATAGTGCTCAATCGGTACGGTTCTAATTACTAATAAACAACAGTCACAATTTTTCCGAAATAATCTAACTTTTATTTTAGGGTTGAAGATTTTCTCACATCCCCTTAACTGACTAGAAAGGATTCACTAGGCAATGTCATCCATAGATTTCATTTTAATGTTTTCGCTGTGACATTGGCAATTTGAGATTTTTTCAAATCACTTCTATGGATGAACCGTTAAGTCGATTGAAACTAAATTTTTCACAATTATGTTATAACAATAATATACCCAATCAATGTCTTTATCGAATTTCGTTTGTTTAACACTGGTTTTTATGTATCGAAGGGTTATAAAAATTAATAATTATTATTTTTTTCACATAGGTAACTATGTTGCATTTTCGGTGCTCAAACATAGGCGTAGCTACTAGGAGGCTAGGGAGGCTATAGCCCTCCAGATTTCAAATTATCCACTTCAATTGATGATTTCTTTTCACTGAATTATGAAAACTACGAAGTGCTCATAGATTTCTATAGTTTGTTTGTGAATATAAATTACATAGTTTTAAAATCAGAAATGGCTGTTTGTAAAAGCTTATACTCAAGTCACTACTAGAAAGAAAATATTGAAATAACTGAACTCGTTCAGTTGTTAAAAGAAAATTTTAACTTTTCTTAATTAGTATAAATTATTATAATATCTACCTGAATATTCCAGTGAGCTCAAAGGTTTTCAGCAATGTGAAGGATTCGAACTTGGCTTCATACAGAAATGACAAACTAGATTCACAGACTTTTCAATTTTACACACTTAAAATGAATTTGTTCGAAATAAAGTCAAGATTCACAATATTTTATATAATTTCATAGATGTCGGAAAATGAAAACTTTCATTGAAATTTTGATTTTTTTTTTTTACTTTCATCGAATAATAATTTGTTTTAATAAAAATTTTCATGTTGCGTTATTTTATTGAAACATATTTTTAAATAATACATATTATAGTTTTGAGATAGATCCATACACACGAATAATCCGTATATTTTTCATTAAAAAAAAAAAAAAAAAAAAAAAAAAAAAAAAGAAGAAGAAAGAGAAAATGGTGGAATAATGTAGGAAAGACAGAGATACCATGGAACACTTTTCCTTATTGTTTCTGGTATAAGCTGGAATTGAGGTAGAAATTTGAAACCAATAAATGTGAAAAGAACGAACTTTCGTCTACAAAACAAAACCAAAAGAAATAATTAACATTTGATAATTTTTTTCTAATTCCATCTTGAGTAACTTTTTTTATTCCAAAGTGTACTACTCCAGTGTACCATGGAATTGAGGGTGGTGTGCCTTGGTATATGTTAAACCTCACAAGAAAAAAAAAATTAAAGCAAAAAATTAAATTATTTTTATTTAATGCTATATGAAGTGAATTGCATCTAAAAGTAATTATATTTAAATCACAGATGATATCTGCTATCTGAATTGTAATAATATGATTATCGTTAAGAAAATTGGTTGTTTTTCAATTATGACCCACTCCTCATGTATTTGATAATTTAAGACATCTTTCACAAGATCCTAAACTTTCTCAAGATCCAGTGTTTCATGTTTTTAAGCAGTTTTAATTAGAAAAACTATTTGAAAAAAACTGAACGGTATTTTTAGTATGTTCCATCACGGTTCACCAGAAAATTTACACCATGATACACTAGGTTCACCTTCTTACTAGAAGTTAATATTATATTTAATCTAAGTGTTTTTGAGTATTGGTAACTGTAACGGATATGTTCGTCATATTTTAATATTGACGTGCATATTCGTTCAAACAAAAAAATGTATTTTTATTGGACAAGGGGGGTAGTTGTCCGATGTAGCAAGTAGGTGAATGGAAACGATATATTATATATTACACTATTAAATAAGTAAAACACTATGTGCCGCACCGAGAGAGAAAGGTTTATTGAAAAAAAACAATTCATCAATGATTACTCAACAGAGTTGAAACACAGAGTGACAGTAAAATAAAATTATAGACGAACATAGTGACTGATCATATATATCAATCAGTGTAGCCAACTAGTACTCGACCAACATCTGAATATACTGGTCCCCGAATATTCTCAAATTAACAAATCCCTAATCAGTAAATCCCTACTTTATACACAATACTATGGAAAAACATATAACCTGACAGGGTGTATAAACTCTTGTTTCCATCAGAATATTCGTACTGTAAAACTAATAAGACTCATTCAGTAATAGTACTGTAACTGCGTAATAGTTCAGTCTTATACTGTTATTAACCAAACATATGTTAAATATTATGTTTTTATATATTATTATAATAGTGTTAAAATTCATTGTGTGTTTTAATTTCACTTAAAGTTTCTCAAACAGTTAAAGTCCACAATAGCTGTGGATAATAAACTTTATAAATTAAATAAATTCTCATATTCAAGTGAATATTGTAATACTTTGAAGGAAGTGTAACCACACCAAAAGAAGTTGTTTCTAATACTATTCAAACATCTTTTACCCATTACAGTAACTCTGAGTAATTAATTGATGACTATTAAACTTCTTTGAAACATATCCAGAAATTTGAATTCACAACTTCTCCCCCATTAGTCACACCTTTTGTGAGTCATCAAAATTTTACTTTTGGTATAATTTTGATAAATATTTCAATACCTAACTTTTGAATTACAAACTAGATAACGATAGTAAACAAAATGAAGTATGCATAATCGTAGGGACTAGTTTGTCCAAAAATTAAAAAGAAGTCAGTTTTGTCGATGGTACGCTTGTTCCATGGTACCCCGATCTCTTCTATTTCGGGAATTTAGCTTCCCCGGGAAATTGGGACCCAGCTACGCTTATGTGCTCCAATGGTTCTGTATCAAGAATTATTATTGAAATGTTGACAAGTCCTATAACTCTCTTTTAGAATACCAAGCTTGAATATTAAAAGAAATTCACTTATAAAGGTAACTTTTTCCACTTTTAGGGGTGAACCTTGAACGTTGGTTAAAGATGAAGGAAATAAGAGGTGGTTTTTCTCTCAGGTACCTATCGAAATTTACTATTTCTACGCATCTAAAACCCTCGACAACCCCCCCCCCCACAGCATTTTTTTTTTTAAATTTTTTTACAGGTTAGAGCAGATGGACAACTTTTTATTACCGACCTCTTGCTGTCATAAGCAGCAAATACACTCATTCCTGCACGTTCGTTGCCTCGTGAGTTAATTCGTTGTAATTAATTTTTAATCGTGCTAACACGAGTTTGAACGTGTTCCGCATTTTGTCGACCATCATTCTCTTATTACTACTATTATATGATCATCGTCATTATTTTTCGTTGTTTTGTTGTTATTGTTTTTTTTTCTCCTTTTTCTGTAAATGTACTATGAATTTCTTCTTCTTTTTTCTTTTTTTTTTTTTGCCCTACAACTTCTAATGTAAATACAACGAGATGGTCGGTAAGGGCAGGGTGCGGGTTCGGTTACAATACCAGATGGTTTGTGTGATCGTTGTCCGATGGAGAAGGGGGTAGATGTCTTCTCATTTAATTTGGCTACTGGCCATTTTATTTTTTCTTTCAAAAACCCCCTTTTTTCCTCTTACATCATAGTAAATTTTTTTTATCGTGCTGTCTTTTTTCTTCTAAGAAAAAGGTGGAATAGAGCAGAAAGGAAGACAGAATAAGGTGCAAAGAACATGAAAAGGTGCGAGAGAGAGAGTGAGAGAGAGAGAGAAATGGGTAAAATTTTTCAAAAAATATTATCGTTACCGGCGAGGTGGGAAAGTAGCCAATGAAATTAACACGTAATTTACGCGTGTAAATCTACATTTTTATTTATTTATTTTTTTTTTTTTTTATTAGCCACACAAATTGGATATTATTAGTGTGTGTTTACGATTTAGACTCGAAAGGCTGTTGATCAAAAAGCGAACAGAATAGGGGTCGTCGATATAGGAAGAAAGCGAAAAAAAAAAAAAAGAAGTGGAACGTTTATGCTGGCATGAATACAAATAAGTGCAGTTATGAATCAGACTGTTAAATTGTGAAGCAATGGTTTTTAGCTTGTTTACGGGGCGCACACTGTGGAAACATAGGTCCACCTATAGTGAACGCTGTACATTGTAACAACTTACGAACGAACATCATGTATTTACGACCTGCTTTGAAGCAATCCTGTCAAATTGAGGTAAATGTATGTGTGATGTTTTTTGAAAAAGAATATCGAGTTTGGACGTTCTGTTAACATAAATAATGTATAGCGTACATTAAATAATTTTAACCTGATTTTTTGCGTCCCACCTTCGCTGTTCTATTTGATTTAATTTTGTTTTAAACGAATTGTAATTTTTGCGATGATGAATGGCCTCGACGAAGACGTGACATTTAAAACGTTATTGTGACACGCTGTGAAATCATCACTCACTTTTGCTCATGTTCATACTTTTTTGTGGTAGTATTGCTAAAAATAACAACAGCGTTTTAATTACCTACGTCCAAACAAACTGTTTCATGTGTGGGATTCTGTAAGCTTTTTTCATCATATTTAATGCCTAGATTAGATTTTGCAAATAAAAGCTGTATGAAAAACACTCACGATATCGTCGAAAAAATGAATATGAAAATCAAAATTCATTCCTATAACTGTATTTTGATAAAAAAAAAAAAAAAAAAAGTGTACAAAGCACTATAGTGATGAGTAAAATTGGTCTTCGCCTTGCAGTATCGTTTTGTTCATGCAAAAACACAGAAAATGTATCAAGAAGACATAAAAAAAAAAACTCATGGCAGCAATAAGTATATTTTTCTAAAAAAACCTAGTTTGTCTGTTTTCATCTGCCTACAATTCAAACAAAAATCAATAACCTAACTTAATGCAATGCAAAAAAGACGCTCGTAACCCCTTTCTCCGTAAATACGAAAAAGATACTTCATGCAAAACTCGCAGGTAACTTGCTTTTCTCCAGAAATTTTGTTTTGTTTTATATTTTTTCTGGAAACTACTGAATAAATAAACACAAAACTCCTATCAAACCAACTTCAATATAAGAACTGTATTTCGTGTTAATTTCAGCTTCATCCATTTTGTAGTTTCCTCAAAATCTAGGAAAAACCACTTTTCAAATAATTTTTTTCTTTTCCAGTTTTCTCAAGAACTACGTACCTAACTAATAGACCTTAAACTACTGTTAGATTTTCACATACATAAATGAAATCTATCGTGAAAATTTCTGCCCTATTCCTTTCGTAATTTCTTCAAAATCTTAGAAAAACTTATTTTCCAATAATATTTTATTCTCCAGTTTTCTCGGAAACTACTCAATCAATAGAAAACAAACTCTTATCAGACCTGATCTTGCACAAGAATTACTTTTCATAAGACTTTCAGCCCTATTCGTTTTATAGTTTTTTCAAAATCGTGAACACAGAGTTATCCCAGCAATTTTTCCTTTTCAAGTTTTTTCGGAAATTACTAAACCAACGGGTACACAACTTTTATCAAATTTGGGACTACATAAGGAAAATCTATAGCGAAAATTTGAGGCCGATCCTTTTTATAGTTTTATCGAAACCTTGAACCTAAACTTTAGGCGATACATACACACATACATACATACATACATATATATATATATATATATACATATATACATATATACATACATATATACATACATGCATACATTTATAATAATATCATTATATACCCAATAAATATACCTACATAAAAAAATATGAAGTCAAAATGGAAAAATGGTATCAATAATTTTCTATTTTCATGAAACGAAAAATTTTAACTAGCCCCACCACTAACCTTTTTGTGAAGTCAAGTTTAATATTCCGTTTGCAGGCAAATTTGGTAAAAAAATTAATTAACTGTAAAATATTCTTAACCTTATATAACGTAAATAATGTTCTAAATGTATTTTGCCACCAATTTTTTTTTCTTCCTATTTGATTGTACATATGTATAGATACTGGTGTTTGTGGAAAAGAAATATTGTTCATTTTGGAGTGAGAATAATAATAAGTTTAATCCAGTCACCAGTACTTAATACCTAGCAAATATCTTATAAGCAAGACTGACTGGACAGTACAAAAACATGACCAAGACCAGCTCTAAGGGTATTGATGCAAGACCAAAATCATCCTGTTCTTGATTTTTGCTTGCTTTTAGTCCTCACTGCATATAGAACACCATCAAATGATTTGTTATATTCACTTTTAATTCATCAATTCATGTACAATTTTATGGTAAAGAATCCTATAATTATAGAGTTAGTTTTCTTCCTTAAAGTTCAAATTAATTGGAATAGATACATGCGCCCTTAAAATGTTATCAACCTTAGTTCACGAATTTTAGTAATGAAACTCTTATCTAAGTAGGTATTCTTTACCGTGCTCCCTCTTACAAATTATTAATTTCGATATTAATGATTTATCTTACCAGGGACTAACCCTACAAATTGTTTTCTTCAGTTTCAGGTTACACGCACACATGCGATAAGGAAGGAGTACAAGTGTTTCCCTCAGGAAAACTGATAAAGAGTATTCACTGTTTTTATTGCGAATGCATGGTAAGTCGAGTCGATTGCCTTAACACTTATTTTTATTTTTTATTTTTTTGTCGTGGAGATAATAGAATTTAGGAGAGCGAAATATTAATTTTTTGATACACGTATCTCAGTGCAAGATGAAGATAAAATTATTTGTGGTGAGGTGGTTTCAAAATTGAAATTAGGCTACTCATGTCGGTATAATGTACCTACCCATTATATTCTTGTACATCTTCAAATGTACATAGTTTAATTTTAAAAGATTTTTCCTATTGTTCCTTACAAAAAAAAATTTATGCACAATATTATGTGAAACACTCAGCTATTGTTGGTCTCAAATAAAAAAAAAAAAAACTAGAATGATTCAATTCGTTTTGTTCTAGAATATCTGTCAGCATTTAGCCTAACGCTTTTGGTTTCACGTTTCCATTTTATTTTATTCATCAATGCAATAATTTATAATATTATGGTAATGTAAATGTTTTACAAATCAGAATTAGGTGTACAGTGGGCGTGGGTTAATCCATTCATCGGATAATCCGGACCACTGCTTATTTCAGCCAAAATTTCTAGGAACAGATCAAATTAATGTATTTTTTCATATGAATTTTTTGCCGCATAACATGGACACATTTCCTGATAATATAAATAAAAAATCTCTAATAATTCCTTTTTTCTTTGAAACATTAAAATCGGTTAATAACATTTTATCAGTTTCTTAAGTGAAAATCAAGTTACATATTAACTGCATGTTTTAAACTGTAATAAAATATATACTGTGTGAATATATCATTCAAATTCAGATTGTTGCACCATAATATGTACCAAAAATAAGATGTTTTTTTAATTTTCTGATCATTTTCAACTTTTTTATCTCCGCCACTTATAAAGGTCTCTTCACACACATCAGGGTTAATTTACTGGATATGGGGTTAAGATGACCAATAAATGTATTTGTGCAGCTAAATGAAAAGAATAAACACCAAGTTAAAAATACAAAAAAAAAAAAAATACAAAACACTGAATACCTAATCAGATCATGTATTGAGGAAGTAAGAATATTAGCTTAACTCAATAAGAGTGTAGTGACCAAACAGAATAAAATAATTTTCACAACAGTAACTAGATGTAAACAGAAGCAGTGTAGCCAACCAGTACTCCAACAACATAAATTCCCAACATAATTAATAAAAGTCCGGCAAATGTTTATTTTCTACAGGGTGTTTCAAATTTCATGGATGTGAAATAATAAAAATATCATCTAGTACTTTCCTGAAAATCAATTCACACTGCCATTACCTAGAACATCTAGAACTAAGTCACTCGGCTGGACATGTCTAAATACACACACTTCGCTTATATTAGAAAAATCTTTTGATGTGTAAACATCTTAGCACTTGTTCTATGGTAGAGGCTAAATGAGAATTACAATCGTCAGATTTTTGTAACTCTTACAGTTGTAACTCTCGTTTGTGTGTGTGTTACATAGCATGTAGGTGTGTTTGTGTGGTTGTGTGAGTCGTTGTGTGTGTGGTTGTGTGTGTGTACAACGCACACACTCACAACCACACTATTTTTGTTCTTATGTTTACACATAAATATCCTTCAAGAGTATAGCCCCAGAAAAAATCACCATAGGAATACTTTGAAAATACGTTACATATGTGTATGAAGAGACCTTAATCCAATTTTCCAATTAATTCAGACAAAAACACCTTTAGCCCAATTTATCCGGGTAAAGTAGAGTCCATTGTACTCAGAGTTTTGTGATTATTTTCGCTAAGAATGATATTATCCTCACCTAAATACAATGTTTCCATCTTAAAAACAATTGTACCTATTGTGAGATATGAATGAAGTGATATTATAGTCACTCTTTAGTCCATATCCTTGAAACGGCTCCGTATTGAGTGTACATATTTGACTTTTTTTCTTTTGTTAAAAAATATAATCGGTATTTTACAAGCGAATGATTGTAACCTCCACCAAATTTGTCGAATTCGATTCAAACCGAATGTAAGGTACGCAGTAAAGAGTCCACCAGGGGCTAACGTACTCTTGTGAGCAAATAGAGAATAAAATGCCTTCACTCAATATTTCTTACTCCTACTATAAATAACAATCGCAGTTTGAGTGCACCACGAAATAAAGTGATTTTTCGTTAATGTCGTGTTATTTGCCTATCTATTGTCATTTAAGGCGCCAAAAAAACGAATACATCGATTCAGGAATGCCGATTTACGTCTTGTAAATCTAATTTCTCGTATTTGAAGCGTATCTAACATTCTATATCAGCTGACTCCACTCTGTAATAGAATTATCATAGACTGCCGATGATAAAGATCGAAGAAATAAAATTTCATTAATACAACAACAACAACAGCAACAGAAAAAAAAAAGAAGAAAAGAACAAATAATTGATTCTGATGGTATCAAATCCTACTGGTGTATTTCCACGAAGAACAACGACGTCGACAGGTGTTGCAAATGCAGCAGAAATCTTTTTTTTAATCGACCTTATAGCTATTAAAACAAAAAAAAAAACAAAAAAACAAAAAAAAAACAAAAAGCAAAATTCATTGGACAGAAAATCTCGATTCGTCGGTGATATTTGATGACTTGCACACATACACTATACACTCTGTCCCGCTAGGTACGAAACTTTATTTTCTCTATAATACTTTTTTTTTTTTTTTTTTTTCATTATATGTGTAAGATAGGTTTAGGTGCGAACCGTTGACCTCGTAAGGTATGTTGATTTTTATCGCTGGGTTCTCGATCGAATGTCGAACGTGTACGGACAGGTTTTTTAATTTCTTAAGCCATTTACTTGCAGTAACTGCATGATGAAGAAGAAGAAGAAGAAGAAGAAGAAGAAGAAAGAGAAGAAGGAAAAAAAAATAGAAAAGAAGGAGAGTCAGGCAGGCGAAAAATGATTGAACCAGATAAATTATAATAATAAAACTTTGTAGTGTGGCTGAAAGTTGACCAAGATATTGAAATGACCTCGTTTACACTGGCTGATTTCGAAGTAGATTATATTATTGAGAAGAAACTAAATGCGAAAATTAAACAGAGATAAATATTATAGGTATGTACCACCTATTGGCGCTAGATTTCGTATTTATTGTGGAAGCTTCAGCATTATCAAATTTAGTTTGATTTTGTAACATTTAGACGGTAATTGTTGGCCAAAACAAAAACCCAACACTAAAGAGGTACAACGGACCATACGAAGAGATAAGGGCAATGCCAACTGCAAATGCCACCTCCTTTGGACCACAACTCGCCTGTCCTCCATACCATCCTATACCTTACTCCGGGAGAAGGTATTATTCTTTGTTTGGAACATCTGAGTGGATACAGTCGATCAAAGAACCCAACCCTAAAGGAGTAGAACGTACCACACGAAGAGAAAAAGGCAATGCCAACTGAAAACGTGACCTCCTCATCAGACTACAACACATATATTCGTCATGCCACCCTATATCTTAGTGCAAGAGCAGTAGTGATGGGAAAAAACCAATTAAATAAGCAAATTACCAATTAGTGAAAAATTCGGAAATCGATTAATCGATTAGTAGATCACCTTAAAATAATCGATTATTACACAATCAATTTTTTTCCAATTAATCATCCATCACTAAGGAGAATGCATAAATAAACTCATGTGTCTCAATAATAGGCCTCGGTTCATCAACGTGCAGTGGTGTTAATTAGAAAGTACACTCCAGAGGCAGCAATTCGACATTACGAGCTGCAAAGTTTGACTTAAGCTTTATAAAGCCAACAAAAACGTGTAACCTATTTGTGTTTCAGAGCCCGTAACATTTTCACTCTAAAAATTATATTCTTGGGCTTCGGCTACGTTTCGTTCTAGGGTGACGATTTTTGAATTAGCCATCAGTAATTGCGAAAATATTGTGAGCGAGACTTGACCTATGGGCAAAATCAAGACCTAACTTCACAAGACCAAACACTTACTGTATACAAGACCGAAATCACGATTACCAAAGTGATCTTGGTCTTGCTTTTACTCATCACTAATACAGTCATTTAAATACTAGAAAAAAGCATAAAATGAGCTTAGTCACTTTTTTGAAATAATTTTTTTTTTTTTTTTGAACAATCATTTTCTCACGAACGACTCGATAAAGAAACATTACCTATTCGCCTTCATCCTACCATCATTTTCCCCTCAGTTATCACAACTGAACGCAGTCGTTAAAAAACTGCAAACAATAAACTTACGTAGGTACTTTTTTCGTGTATTTTCTTCTTTTTTCTTGTGTTTTTGTTACTTCTACATTAGAAAATTACACGATGTACTCACCAATAATATCGCTAATTTACGATCGTACACGCGGACTAAAAATTTGCTGCTTTTTTTTCTCCCCTGTAATTTTTCTTATTCTTTTTAACGACTATTCGTTTTTATTGCGTGTAAAACTGTACATAATCGATCGACGATTAACGTCAAAAATAAATCAAAAACCTTCGCCCATTATCTGTACACAAGTCCCAAAATTAGATTATTGACCCTGAAAAACGTTAGCAGATCTAACCTAAAAATGCTGAATTTTATACCAGACAAAATAAACCCTTAATTTTCGTTTTATTATACTGAATATCTATGTCCTATACGTATACATAATAATATATTGTAAAAAAAAAAAGATACCATACACTGTTGAACTGATACTCGATTGGAAAAAGCAATTAGACTATCGCTATCGTTTCGTAAACCTATAAAGTAAGAAAAAATAGAAAATAAAAATAGATGAAAGTATATACATATATATATATATATATATATATATATATATATATATATATATATAATTGTATACCTATATATACACATAAGTATAAATATAGAATATAAGTACTGGAAGTGGACGATAAAAATTTTTCGACCAACAGAATTTAATAAAAGCTAATAAAAACTTGCGGATCATTACCTTCGTTCTTTTAGTATATTGAAACTTGAAAGGGCACTGAATTTGTACAGCTTGTGAAAGTCGAGTCTCTATGTTGACGGTACTTATGATGAGTTCGTACTTCGAAATTTTTATTTCTGGTAAAAAAAAAAAGTCTTAAAAATTTGAGTTATATGATGTGGAAACATTTTTTTTTACCAAAGCAATTATTAGATCTTGATTTTATTTTAAATAGGTGCTTCATGTGGTGGGTGTGGCCAGAGCCCAATCTTTGTTTTTGAGAGAAGGGAGAAAGTGCTTGACAAAATAATTTTAGGCAACAACCTAACTCGACAATATCTCTCGAAGGTATGGAAGGTAGTGAATAAATTTTCTGAAAAGGAGGGCTATTCTTAAAATATTTTGACATTTTGTAATGAAAAATATTTTACCTTATTCTTTTAAAAGTGTTTCATTTCTCGTAATACCATGGTACTTTAAGTACAAGCATATAATATTTCACTGGAATTCACGTTAAATTTCTAATGGTATGTCCGTCTTATGTGAATACTTGCACGACATTTAAGGGTAAAAGAATTAGATAACGTAATTTGCCCGTGGAAAAATTATCGAAAACATTGGCATTTAATAGTCTCTGCCAAAATTAAAAATACCATTGGCAAAAAAAACCAAAAAAAAAAAACCATACACTTTAAAAGAATTTCCAAATTTGTGGGAAATCTATTCCTTTAACCCGAAAAAGTACCCATTAATTAAGAGTAAAACAACGGCAATTTTCGACATCACTGGTATCAGCAAACGTGTTAAGCTCCTGGATACCACTATAACCACGGATTTGGATCGAGTAAATTTTGTGGTTACCCACAGGCAACAGTGCCCAAGTTCAGACGAGGTAATAGTAATCAACAATTTGTGTCATTTACCTGAGATATGGCATGCAACCATTGCATTATAATTCCAGCCCCTAGACGTACACCTTGCTGGAGAAATTTTTAAAAGGGTTCTTTTTCTCTCTTTAGCGTATTTTTTATTTTATTTTATTTTGAAGGCGATTCCATTTTTTTTTCAAGCAATATTCAAAACATGATTGTGGAAACAAACTGGTTCGAAAAAATAAATTTTGCCAAAAATGGTAGGCTATTGTATAATAATGATATATATGTTTTTAATTTTTTGTATTTTTTTTGTTTTGACTTTTTGAATTAGGTTGGTAACGTTTTTATTTTCCTTTGGTTCCACCTAAAGTGCCTGAAAAACTTGGAAGGATTAAATTTTGTACTATCTATTTCATACTTCCGAAAATTTTCTCTGACTTTCGTCTTTTGGATTTGTCTAATTTTCATGTTTTTGCTAAAATTATCTTTTCTAGCAGTTTCGTACTTTACTACGATAATAGAAGTCATTAAAAGTTTTTCTTCTTTTATGTGTCCAATTTTCTGAAATTTTTATAGATTTAATTTGGTGTTTAAGTCTGTAGCTGTGGGGATTAGAAGATTACTCGTATGAGGAAATAGGCTCGGCCTATCGACAACAGTCATCACCTTCGGTGACCATTATTCGTGCCTTGCACGTTAAATCAAATACAGAATGTTTGTTTGTTTGTACTTGTCTATTTTTGCAGATAGACAAGTTATAAATTTCGGTCCATGACAAATCAATAAATAACAATCTTGGCAATGTCACAAACCGATACAGAGATGCATTCTCCGTACTTTACCATTGCCATAGCAACCGTAAAGTACGATGAATAATCTACACTGTACTTATGTAAATATTATGTAAGTGTGTATGTGTGCGTGTAGGGAGCTGGGTATATAAGGCCAGAAAATCATAAGCCAAATTGCCAGTGTTTGCCGAGGTCTTGGCTCCCTTATATCTTCTAGGTATTTTTGGCATAAACACGCAAATTGTTCCGTTGAACACCTTCTGTTGTTGGTTTACTTTCCACGTAAGGTATTCCACAGTACCTATGTATTTTCTATGTCTAGTTCTCTGTGGAAAAGAGAAGAGCATATGAACACGTCGTAAACAAAACTGAGCAAAAATATCCAAATTGTTTGATACTTTACTTACATAAGATAGTACACTTGAGCGGTAAATACACCTTAAATCGGTATCTCTATTTATTTTTTACACTCTTTCATTTAGTTCGGTTGTTCCATGCTTTGTTCTGTGAGTGCTAAACAAATACTGAATTTAGACTTTTCGTAATAATCGGATGGTGTATTCACTGGAGAATGAGAATATACTAAGTAAGGTAAACAACTGTGTGAGCGCGCTACATTTCACACATAACACAATGTTTTGTACATTACGTATTTTGATAAAGGCGTATCATTAAAAATTCATTTTAACTAAATTTATTTAACATGTGCATGCAATTCCAATTTCAGTTTATTGAACTTTCATTTTTTTCTATTATGCTCAAAATTCGTTTAATTATAATTTATCTCTTGGGGTTTAATCATAATTATCTATTCAAATTTGTGAATATATTTCATTTATCATGAACATTTCGTGAAAATAGGCTACAATATATTACATAAGATCATGAATTTTGTTCGGATGTAGTCGGAGTTAATTGTAATTGGTTATAATAAACTGTTGCACCAGGTTACTAACTTACAACCAAAATTTTCAATTGTTACAAATAAATTTGGATGAATGAGTGAAATTAAAATTTGACTGTCTTAATTAAATTTGGTAAATTAGTTACGCAGTTAAAGAGACATCAATTGTCTTGACTACGAATTTTTTTGATGTCCGAGTTCATCATAACTTTTCAATTAGAATTATTTCCTTTGATAAAATTTGTAGTTTTATTAATCTACAAGTCCTGAAACGCCGCAAAGCACTTTGACTTGTGCAAACCCAAGAATTTTGCTAGTGTACTAAATTAGCCAGCCTTTTGGCAGCGACTTTTGTCGATGCGTCTGACCACCTAAATACATCACACAAGTATGATCGCCGCAGGTAATATAGGCATAAATTATTCTTATCACCAACTAAAATTTGTCAAATTTCTGCTAATAACCTGCCATTCAAGTACCTATAGCTGCTAGCAAATCATGGCCCAGTACGAACAACATAATTATAGCTGACAAAATAAGAACGAGCAGCTGGAGGCTGAAATTATATTATTTGTCGAGAAGTACGATGACGTGTTTCGACTTCCGTTCTACAATACGTAGGTAATTCGTGCTCTCGGCTCCATTTCGGCATTCTGCAATAATTTCGAAAACACAATTTCATCTCCACAGCGATTTACCTATGATGAAAAAGTTATTTCATGCAGCGTCGAACTGTTTGGCTCATTGGCTGATGGTTTTGTATGTGCGCTGCTGCGCATGTGCGTTGGTTTTTTGGCCTGTTTCACCAAACAAGGCTATCAAAAAAAAAAAAAAAAAAATTCCAACATTCTTCGATTTGCATATCTAATCGAGCACATCTTAGCCGAACCGTTTTTATAATATATCATACGACTACGAGGACTTTCCACTACCTATTTATACTATACCAAATACTATACTATACTATAGACAATAATACGTCGGTATATCTAAAGGTGTTGTTTGTTGCTTATACTCGTATAGCATATAGTCTACGAAAAATACTATGTATAGCGGTAATCGTAGTAAAAACTCCATTCCCTCTTCATCTCTCGATCTACATCGACACCTTTAATCACCCCACCACCTTTTTTTCGTCTTTACCATTTTTTTGCTGCCTCCAGCAGCTCTAACTATTTTTATTTTTTTATTTTTTCACTTCTTACATTTAATATCCCCACTTCTTCTCTTACTGGTAAACAACCGCAAGCATTTTGGTACACCACTATACCTATATATTTGGTAATTAATCTGAAAAACAGAAAATCGATTGACGAGCGCGATCCTTTCCAACACTTTAGGTATCTTCTTTATCGATTTTAATGTAGTTTTTTTTTTATTTGTAATAATTATCATTTATTTTATTTTTTGTAAATTATTACCAAATCACCTTCTGAATTACGCAACCAACTATACGTAGGTATATACATAAAGTGGGCGCGATTCGTATTTACGCGTCCAGTTTTGGAGTACCTTTTCATAGAGAAAATGGCACACTCAAAAATTACTCATTTTGCAATGGCGATAGACGGTCATTAATCTACGAACTCGTCAATTTGTGGCGTTATTATTGAAACAATTTTTTTGAACTTCAGTAATATCACACGAAGACATACTTTTCACTCGACACAGGAAGTACACAAAATGGGCGAGATCATAGGAGAATACGGGTGTGTGTTTTTTTCAATTCCCGAACGGAAATGAGGGATTAATGTGTCACCAAACAGACAAAAAAAAAAAAAAAGTCTCTAACGCAGCAAACTGTACTAGAAAAGCAGGTTTCAATGATCATCAAAAATCATTTATTTCGTTTTAGATGTCTTTTCACATCTTATTTTACATAATAATATTATCTTTATATTGTTTTTAACAGTTTTCTTTTCACATCCCTTTTTAATTGTATTTTTACGTATAGCCTAATTGTATTTATACATCTCTTTTTATATTTGTCCGAATGGTTCTTGATTTTTCATCAAAAGTTTTAACTTTTTTTTTTTTTTTTTTTTTTTTTTTGGCAATAGGTGTTGATATTTATAAACATTTATGTCAGCATTCAGTATATTCAGTGCTACCCATCTACCAAATTTCAGCCTTATAGAATGATAATTTTGTCTTTATTGATGGAACTTGTCGCATGCCCAAGGGCTGAAACTCGTGATCAATTTTCATTATACTTATATAATATATACTTGTTTTTACTAGGTTCACAAGCAACTATACTTACCAAATCCCATTATTAGTTTCCATAAGTAGAAATTTTGTTAGCTCCCATTGCTATACCACTGGACCGGTTCTCATAAAATTTCAGTTCTATCGAACAGGAATGTAGCATATGTAAGGGTGGATAAGGGAAGCTCTCTCAAAATATTTTTCGACTTGGAAAAATTGATTAATTGCATGTACAGTTGGAAAATCGTGGAATTTATGAACCTTTTTTATTCTTTTTGAGTTGTATAATATAATTGTGGAATACCTTGTCCTGAAAAGGATTCTCAACAAAAAGGTATAGCCAACAGCTATTTGCGTGTTCTGCCACTTCATACATAAATATATGAGAAAACCAAAACCTCGGCAAACACTGTCATATTTTGTAGCCAGTTTTGTGGGCTTTTATAGTTGACTCCATACATGCACACTGACACACATATGTATATGTGTTGAGAAAGTGCATTGTTTCTTATTAGAAACTGATAATAAATAATATACGAGTTCACATATCAGCCAGACAATTAGTTATAGTACGAACATCGTCAATTATCTGCCTGAATTTACAGATAATTACAAATAAACAAAAGTGTGTGTTTAAAGTGCAAGACACTAATTATTACCAGCCTTTTGGTGACAAATGTTGTTGAGAGGCCAAGCCTCTTACCTCACGCAGAGTCGATGATCCCCATAATAAGTAATATTTGAAAAATCATGGCAGTTATTGACCTTTTTTTTTAGCTGTTGGAAATTTTAAAAACTTCAGTTTGTAATTTTCTTTTTCTCCCTTCTTAAAAAAAAAGTTTGGCTACATACTTTCTATCGAATGATAGTTACATCTCAACCCTCATTAATGAAACTTTCACAACATGACTAATTTTCATTAAACTCCATACCTGTTTTCATTATAGGTTAAGAACTAGCTACCTACAAAATTTAAACCTGTCCAATGATAATTATGTCTTAATCTGCATTGGTGGAACTTATTTTTCTCTTTGTAGAAGCTAAACCTCTGAACCGATTTTCACCAAATACAATACTCTCTAAGATTATGACAAAACCTTGCCACAAGTCAAATGTCAGCTTTGTTGGACAATAATTATGCTCCTTATCGTGATTACAAGAGCCTTGTTTGATAGGACTACACCAATTTACATAAACCTACACCAGGAGGGCGATTACACAAATGTAGGAATGTTATATAACTTTGTGCCAAGTTTTACTTGAATATTTGTGGAATATCCTTAGCGGTGTAGGTTGGTGTAATTTAGTGTAATCCTATCAAACAGAACTAAGATAAATGCCTGATATTATACATACCTACATATATAAATACGTACATAATATTATGGTATATACATTGTATTATATACATACATACATACATACATACAAATATATATACCATGTATAACAATATAATATAAAGATGTATAAATTACTGATTTTATACCGAAAGTAATGATTTTTTATGAAACGAAAAACTACCCACCTTAGTCCTAATCCCAAATTCGCAAGTAACTCACAGGATCACAATTAGCAGGTTTGAAAACCTGCTAGAATTCAAAAGATTAATAAAACAAATACCTAGCCTATCCTACTCGCAAGATATGATTCAATTTTTGATTAGTGGTTTTCACGTCGTCGTTTAAATTCGCTATATGCTATGTATATTTTTTGTTCACCTAATCTTTTGTTTTGCCAGACATTTGGCGCCTCGATATTACAATCTGTTCTAAATTATTTCATCATTCGGATGAAATGTGTTTTCGAAGAGGCAGCGAGTGGATTTTTAATTGTGTGTGTGTGTCTGTGTGCGTGCGCGTGCGTTTGTTTATTGTACTTGGCGAATGTGTCATTTCCCTTTTCGATGACTCACTGTTGGTCATAGGTTGGAGAAAATGACGTTTCGACAAATTTTTTATTTATTAAAACCAGCATCAGCTGCAGCAGCGCATGTATGCGCGATGACGATCTGTGTGGGTCAATGGCGAGGCTACGTTCTGATCGTGTAAAGAAACGAAAACAACAAAATTCACATTTACGCAATTATAGTTGACCAGAAACAGAATATTCCACCAACTTGATGGGCATTGCTTTGTTTCATGAAAAAAGTTAATATTTTCCAAGAATCGTCTTCGTGTAGATAAGTTGATACTTAAAAAAATTTCGAAAAAATGTCGTTAAAAATGATTTTTTTGCGAAAATTTTAATTATTTTTCCGACGTTAAACAGTTACTATTCCAATAGTTGAATGCATCGGTGCTTACATTGTATTATGCATTATCTGTTTAATATTAAAAATCCGTGCGTGCATGCAGTTGCAATTGAATCTGTCCAAAGCTGGTTATTATTGAATTTGTTTAGTTTAACAACCGCCTGTAGTCTAGCCAATAATTGTTTTCCGTGGAGGAGGGGGAGAAGGAAAAAGAAGGAGAAGAAGAGTGAAACTGATGTTTATAGAATCCACTAAAAGTCTGAAATTGGCTGGTGGAGAAAAAAAATACTCGAACCAGAATTGTATACGAGTAGCTTGAGATATTTCAACGCGAATATATGAGAACGGTTCAGAAATAAAAAACTACATTCAGAAAAAACAATTCAATGCATATGGCATTTCTTAGGCTGGAATCTTGACCTATTCACCAGTCTTCCATAATTCAAGTCAGAAGATTACGAACGTTTCTCCGTGCTACAGTAGACAAATACTTTCTATGGGAAATATGAAAAACAAAATTTACTAGTCTGTATAATTCTTTTTCGCTTTTTTCTATATTTATACTCTCCAGAATATCAGATCAATGAGTTGTTAACTAAAAAATGAGTTGAAACTTGCTATTAATTTTCATAAAAATAGGTATTTATTTGAATGAGCAAATTGACTAATGTAATACGAAGGTTTTGGTTCATAGGCAAGGCATTACAAGTCGTTTCCTAGGTTCAAGGAAAGTACATCTTAGAAGAAATTGGAATGAATTGAAAATATTAATCTTGTGAAAAATACCCCAACTTCTAAAAGAAATTAAAAAAAAAAAAAAACAACAATTTCGCACAAAATATTCTAAAGACCATAAGTGTTTTTTATTTTCCGTGTTTTTCAAATGAAACGAACCTATTTACGTACAGGTAACCTGCAGGATGTTTTCTATTCGTAAATGGGTGCATGACCAGTTGCAGTTATATGCGCCTTATTTTTAGACCTCGTACTTTGATTATACATATAGTTTATAACATTGATTCTACTATCGAATAAAATTTTATCCCTGCCAGTGGATTTGGTCTGTTTAAGTTGGGTTCCAACTACTTTATCACACTCTACTTCTCTATATTTTGGAAATAACGCATGGATTCTATCAAAGAAGTCTTGGAAATTCAATTTTGTTTCTCAAATTGGTATTTGAAGGTTTAATCACAGAAAGTGGGTAACCAGCTTAATGTACGATAACGAATCATATTGCAACTATTCTTCTTCTAATGAAACAGCGTTAACATAAGAACTAATAAATTCAGTTATTAGAGTTATTATGAAGCACATGGAATTAGAACACTAGAGAAATTTAGCATGATCAAATGAGCCCTCATTTACTTGATTTGGTCTATGTAGTCCAAACTTGATGCTGGGAAAGACCTGAAAATGCAAAAATTCGGGAAAGTCTCACAAAGCAAAAACATACTCTTAATATTCTATAGGATAAAATGTCTATTGGACAAATTTCTGTAAAACTGAATGTATTTTTATTCAAAACGAGGCAGTTTCAGGTAACTACATTTAGCTTTCTGTGAGGCGGTCAATGAAGCTCCTGACCAAACATTATAGGTAAAGTTACCAATTATATTTACCAGAACCATTTCGTCATAGACATATTTATGTAGCCCTAAAGTATTATTACAGGACTTCTGGTTCGGGGATTTGAATCAGCATCTTACATATTTTCCAGCAAAAAAAGGTGAACATTATGGCTAATCCGTATTCATCAGTAACTGGCGAATATATTTTCTGTTGACTGTACACGTGTGGTGAGTCCCTACAAACTCGTCCCTAGAGAGAGGAGACATTGTTCGCAGGTAACTTTATGGCTCCTCGTTGGTTGTGCGCATGCGCCTGAACTTGTCTTTTTTCCATAATATTGGTTAGTTTATTTTTTGATATTTCGATGATCAATCGAAGGGAATTTGTCGTTGAATTCTCTTCGATTTGTTTGCGTTTATTGGCATTAATTTGTCGACAAATCAAAGGGAATTTGTCAACGAATTAAGGCCATTAAATACACCCAAATCCCCTTTTATCTGTGTGTATTTATAGATATTAATTCGTTGACAAATCGAATAGAATTTGTCGTTGAATTCTATTCAATTTGTTTGCATTTATCAGCATTAATTCGTTGATGAATTAAGGCTGTTAAATATACCTGAATTTCCCTTGATTCTTGGGAGTTTATAGACATGAATTTGTCGACAAATTCCTTTTAATTCTTGTGTATTCAACGACTGATTCATTCACGCGTATAATTATCACGGTGGGATTTAAATTTCATGTTTTATAAAAAACTATATGGAAAGAAGACAAGTTCAGGCGCATGTGCACAACCAACAAGGAGCCATAAAGTTACCTGCGAACAACGTCTCCTCTAGAGAGTCCCAAAATGAGTCGAATGATATGCATCACTAGATGCTATTGGAGGTTGGGTGTGGACAGCATGCCACTTACATCTGACACATACAAATTTGAGTATATATGTAATGGAGGGCTGATTCTACTGGTTCTGTTTTTCAATGATAGAGTTTACGTATATATCTATATATATTTGTATATGTACACATAATTATATTAAAGTGGAGTAATTTCATTCCCTGAAAATGCTATCTGTGGATAGTAACTACCTTTAGAAATTTTATACAAATCAGCCTTCCATAACATATAATTATGTATACTCGAAGGCACACAGTCTTATACACCTATATGGGTACAGTTTCCTCTATATGCGGTGTCATCTATTGGAAACTTAAGTAAAGAAGGGGAGTGGTGATTTCTGCCATGCACCACTAGGGTGCATGCATGTCCAGCACAGATCAAGAGTCACAAGTTGTAGGACGGCCAGCCCAGGGATTTTAATCAATGTCCTACATATTTGCTAGCCAAAAGTGGTGAACTTTACCTCACAGCTATTCCACCACTGCCGGCAGTAACTGGTCAGTATATTTTCTATGGCACATGTAAGCTGGGTCCTTACAACTATCCTGCACAGAATTTGAACGACATAATGGTTCAAATACAAATAAAATGCAGGCACACACAAATGATATACAGACGTAAATGTTATAGATTTGTGTAAATGAATGCTGCCAGTCGATTATTTTGAATTTTATGTGTTCCGTATAGAAATCCTTAGTCTGTAAATATACTCTATTTGAAATGAACATGTGCAATTTTTGATCACTTTTTTATAAATTTCGCGCGAAATTACAACTAAAACATTTCAGAAATAATATTTATACATTTTGTGACTTTCATCGTATAAGTTACATTTTTTTATTACATTTTCTTAAAACTTTTAAATTTAAAAAAATTAAAAATTGTACAATTTCAAACATGCCGAATTTCATATAAAATTTAAAACTACTTTCTTTTGCATTTCAAAACCATTTTTTATGTTTTCTTCTGTTCTTAAAAAATTTTTAGAAACCCCTCTCTACATGTTTGACTCTTCCCCGGATTTTCCTCTACATTATGCGCTTGCCTAATAATTTTAAATTAATACTTAAAGGTGACTGCTGAGCTATCAAAAACCGAAGCCGGAATTAAACTGAATTTTGACCTCATATTTGTGAATAAAAGTTTGTGGTTATTATTTTGACGAAGTAATTTACAAACACCTTGAGTACTTAACGGTCTCACTCGTTCCTTTCTAATATTCGTTTCAAATGATTACGACTGGGCTACACCTTCGAGCTAACTTTCTTTTTGTCGTTTTTTTTTCTCTCCTTTTCATCTTTCGTACAATTCGCTTACCTTAGAAAAATACCATATGAAAATGATACACGATACGAGTACCTACATAACTTCATGTATTTTAATTTTTTTTTCTCCATTCATTTTATTTATTCATTTTTCTCCACTTCTCGCCGCACCCCTCTTATATTCTTGTCTTTCAGCTAATTACAAGCAAATAGAGGCCCAACTAGATCGAATGAACTACTAGCTATACGTACGAAGAATGGAAAGAAGAAAAGAAACTCTTATTAATTTATCATAATTTAAATATTTTCTTTCATTTTTTATTTGAACGACGTATAAGTTATGTTATATATAGTTTTAATTATCTTCTTTTGATTAGCTAGGTACCTTATACATATACTGTTGCTCACAATGAATGAAGTTATTTAGATTACCTTTCGGCTTCCTCGTTTTATTGTGTTCATGGTTATGGTTATTTTTTATTACGTTATCATTTTTCTCTTTTTTTATTTTATTCGTGGAGATAGATTACTTTATTCGTAAGTTACCTATTTTGTGTATTCATTTCCTTTTACGTAGTATTTGGTTGTTAGCCTATTGACTGAGCTTCGCTCAAGTGGTCACGATTTGTTCGTCGATGTGAAAACACAGAGTAACATTATTTAAATTTTTAAATCATTTGGAAGGAGTCGGAAGTTTTAAGTATGATTTTTAAGGTATAGAATTGTTTATAGCTGCTGAGTTTTGATATTAAATCGTATATTTTAATTTATACGAATGAAAATACAAAATTTGATCGTTTTAAATCCCCAAGTGTGAGTCATCGTGTCGGATGTGCATATAAATTCTCTTAAAATTATCAAATTGTTGGTAGCAATGTGATTAAACAGTAATATCATCAGCATTTAAAGCATTAAAAATATACTGGTCAAGATTTGAGTCCCAAACTGGGTCTAGAGCTGCCGAATCTTTCACAGTACAAAGTAAACATCATTTGGTAGCGTAGCTCTCTTCTTTGACCCCAGCGAATATCCAGTTGAGACCTGGAGGAGTACATTATCGATATACTTAATAATGAAAGTATCTCAAAGTATCTATCTTTGTAACAATGTGTGCGGAAATTCAGGATCCGTGTATGAATATTGTATATGGTGTACTCGTTCCAAGGAGCTTTTATTCATTTTTCTAGTTTGAGGTAAACTCACAGCCAAAAACAAACTAGGGGACAAATAAATATTCTTTTGGTGTATTACCCTGAATCAGAGGTGTGTATTTTTTCCACATATTGACGAGATATCTATTTGCTAAATGATAATTGGATGTGAGTCTGTGGCCTTTGGGTACCCACCACTAATGAATGGATATCGAATATTTTAAAATTGTCAGCGGTTGTTTGGCCATTCAGGAATGTCTTCCACTTATAAACCAATCGAGGCTAGTTTGATAGTTCAGTGAACTGGCAGTAGGATTATCCCATGGAAGGTAGTTGGTTGGATTAAAATTTGAACATTTTTCCCAACAAATGCGATATGAAAACAACTAGTTCTCAAGCTTTAGACGCATTTATTTTATCAACTAAGCTATATGACTATAGACACCTTAGCAGGTTGTCCAGTAAAACTGTGGAAATACTAAAATGCCAATCTGTAATATATATGAAAAGGGGAAGAAGTTATTGTGCAATGGGCTGTATGGCCTAAGTAGTTGAATGTGAACACAAAAAAAGGAGAGAGTTCCGCTATTCATGAAGAACTGATGTGTAAACATACTAATAGTGTAGTTGTGTGCGTATACAACGCATTGATCACACACACAACCACACACCCTACATATTATGTAACACACACACAAATAAAAGTTACAATTGTAAAAATTACAGTTACGTGAATCTGACAATTGTAATTCTCATTTAGGCCTTATCAAAGACCAAGCGCTATGATGTTTACACGTCAAAAAGTATGTTCAATATCTGTAGGTGGAGCACCAAGAGAATGTAGAGGCATAGGTTTGAATACCACCCAGGCTTACTTCTTGGAATTTTAACATAGAGTTGTTCTTGAAAAATGTTCTATGGTACATAAATAGTATTTTACTCAACTAGTTGAGTAAACGAGTCTAGATGAGTGATTGTTGACAAGTTGCGTATCTGGTTGCAGAATGAGCCACAGGCAAGTGCTGAAACTGCAACAAGTCAGTTAACACAAGTGGCTGTAATACAACTTTTTTTTCAACGAATCTACTGAAAAGAGGTTATTATTTATTTGATAAAATTGGTAAAGTTAATTTATGAACAAAATTTTGGACAATAATTAAATAATTATGGAGAGGTGAACTTGGTTGTTTATAAGCATCACCATAAAACAGTCTTTGACTATATTACATTATAGTACTGGACTGGTCAAGAACAATAATTTCTGGTTAGACTTGCCGGTACTAAATAGGTAATCGCTGCAAATCACTTGATAAACTTTAAACTACGTTTAGATATTATGCTATCCATATGAATTTAAAGGATGATTCCAGGGCTAGATTTAGGGGGGTTGGGGGGGCCATGGACCCGGGCCTCTGCACTAAGAAGGTTTCCGCATTTTTGTTTTAAAAAATTTATTAAACGTGTATAAGAAAGGGAAAAGAAGGAGAAACACAGAGACGAGGGATAGCAGGCATTATTGTGCAATTTTCATTACATTTGCATCATCCAACCAAAATTCACATCAAGTACTACTACATACACACTAATACACCAATATTTATCATTGTGTCTGTGTGGACGGTGTAATTCCTATGAAACAATTTTTAACTTTTATACTAAACAGTGGTCATACTGGTCTTCAAATGGCTGAAGTCCTTATCAAGTTTTTGCAAGAGAAAAATATAGATCTACAAAATTGTCGGGGTCAATCTTACGATAATGCGCAAAATATGGATGGCAAATACGCAGGTATGAAAGCTTGTATTCTAAAAGAAAATTGTTTTGCAACATCTATTCTATGCTTTGCACATTCTTTAAATTTGGTTGGTAAGGTAGTACCTAGCTAATACTTGTCTTCATGCAGTTTCTTTTTTTGATTTCCTTCAAGAGCTTTTTGTATTTTTCATCACTTCACCTACTCACTATGAGATTCTAAAAGAAAAACTGTCAAACATTTATGCCACCAAAAATTATTATGTTTTAAAAAAGTTGAGTGATACACGGTGGTCTTATCGTGCTGATGCAACAAAAGCTCTCTCGCACGGATATACACAAATTAGAGATACTCTCGTCACTATTTCTGATAATGCTGAAAAAAAGATTTTTATGTAACATTGCTCAAAGTTTTACTACAAAAATGTCTAGCCTAGAAACAGCCATTTATACTCAGTTTTGGAACAATATACTTGAACGATTTGATTCTACCAGCCAAATGTTGCAAAGATCAATAATGGTTTTCAATACAGCTCTTCAAGCACTTGTATCTTTGAAATCATACGAAGAAGCTGGTATAAGATTATCTGGAATTGAGGAGTATTAGTCTGTACAAAGTTTGTCCATCAGTACTCATTTAAAATCACTTGGTTATAGAAATGCCCCTACTGTTGAACTTTGAGCTGGAGAAAAATTTCAAATTGAAGCATTTGTACAAGTTATAAATAATTTTATCTCATCACTAAATGACCTTATTTAAAAATATAAGGATGTAAGCGATCGTTTTGGATTTTTTGATCATTTAGTGACAATGGAACTAGCTTCAAACGTAATAATGGAAAAGGCATAAAACCTGGTGAACTTTTATTCTAATGACTTGGAAGTGTATCTGGGAAATGAACTAGTTTAATTGTCTTCCTTCATAAAACAATAAAACAAGAAGGATGATGAATCAACGGAAATGTTTTTATATCGCATTTTAATAGAAAATTAATTAAAAAATGTTTTCCCTAATGCAGAAGTTGCCTTACAAATTTACCTGTGACAAATTGCTCAGGCGAGTAATCATTTTCAAAATTAAAATTGATTAAAAACAGACTGCATACAAGTATATCAAAAGGAAGGCTGAACAGCTTGACAATTTTAGGCCTTGAAAATGATATTTTATGGAACCTATCCTTTGAAAAATTAATGAAAATGTTTGCTGAAAAAAAAAATTGTCGTACTTCGATTTAAGCTTGTTAATAATTTTTTCTAAAATTATAAAATAAAATTATGTTTTCATAATTTTTTTTTTTTGAAGAAGGGGGTGGCTGGCAGGTTGGTGGTGAAAGGCTCCAAGTGTGAGAGGGGGAGGCCTCCGCATGGAATTGGCCCCTAGCACTCAGAAGTCTAAATCCGGCCCTGGATGATCCTTATCAAATGTATTCTAAATTGGTGAACTCAAGCGAAACATCGAAAGTGCATTCGAGTACACACAGGTTGCCTACTTATAATGCCGCCATATTTTGACATTACAAAGTATACTGGGCTTATGGAGCCTTACTAATCTAGTATTATATATTAAAATAAAACAGTCCTTTTTCCTGCGACCCTCGCGTACATGTAAATGTGGCAACCTTTAAGAAATAAACGAAATAATAGTAAAATAAAAACTTGCTTACTATACTCTAGTGAAGTAATAGAAATCATAATACTGTTCAGAATTGACTTGAAAATCTCTCACTTTGCTAACCAAAACTGATTTACAATAAAAATGTTTTATGCCCTTTTATCGCAGTTGCCAACGATACAGCATATTATGTAATTTAGTACCAGTCCACTATAGGGCGCGCTGTAATCTACTTTGGCTATCGTATCACTTAAATAGCGGGTTTGTTCCCTGCTTTAATATCCACACGCTGTGGCACATGGTCAGAATGTGAGTCCCCGATTAGGGGGCCAGGGATTCTAATCCCGAGCAGATCATGTTTTTGATGTGACTTTTTAAAATTTTTTGAAAATATTTTACACTCGTAAAAGAGTGTCTTTTAAAAATTTATTTTGAACGTAATTTATTGGTGCATGATCCCCACTATTACAGCCGCTTTTTAACTGCTTCATTGGTTCAGTTCCGCAGTGATGTTCATTCGTCAGTACCCACTGTGATAAAACCTTTGCGAACACCTTGTACGTCACAATGTCACACTCGTGCTTCTCGGTTGGGTATATATAGGTATTTTATTATTATTATTATTATTATTATTATATTTTTTTTTTTGTTTAACTTCAAACTAAAATCTGCTAATTCGATGGGACTTTTTATAAGTTCGTTCCACCGCACATAATCGATGTTTATCAAGAAGCTGAAATATTTTAATCGTTTAACAGAGTGATCTAGCCGGTCGTCCATCGTTTAAATACGTATACCTACCACGTTCCAATCTTCTACGGAGCTTGGCTCACGTGGACACTTTTTTCCTCATCTTTTCTTTTTGGTGTGTGTGTGTGTGCGTGTACGTGCGTGTGTGTTTGTATACCAGTCGCTGGTGTTATAGGTATATTCTCGAATTATTGTACGTCCAGATTCCGGGATTCTAAATAGCATACCATTTTTGTTAGCAGTCTGTATTCCGAAATTAGTACTGGTTTCTGATTTTTTTTTTTTTTTTTTTCCCATTTCTTTCTAATTTTTATTTTCGTACTTCACAGATATATAGTGGTATACATTTAATATAGCAGTAGGTACGTAATATACTACGATAGTATTATGTGTGCGTATATTCGTTTCATTTCATTTCATTTAATTTTTTTTTTTTTTTTTTTTTTTTTCTAAAAACCTCAAAAGGCACATCGATGAAGTAGCAGCTCGCCAACAGAGTCAGGTGTATTATTGTTGGAGTCGTTTCATCTCTGTTTTTCTTGGTATTCGGCATATTATCTTGAACACCTTTGGCCTCGGCAACCTGTATCGTTTCTGGTTTCCCGTTCCACCGTCATCATTTGGCCGCGTTTTTTTTTTTTCCCCTATACTTTTGCTGCTGTCGCTGTTTCCGCCACTCTTTTCTCGTCCTCTGCTCCCGTCTCATCCGCACGATCGTCACCAAACAAGCCAAGCTATTAAAATAACAAGTTGTTACACTACCGTATAGTTTTTATGATTTTTCTGCCTTTAGGTTTCCTATAATATACAGAGTGGTTTAGGGGTCGATATTTTTTACAAACATTACTCATTATTAGACAAATTATTAAAAGTTACGAAATTCAAAATAATCAAAGTGAAAGCGGAAATAATCGAAACTGAAGGCATTACTTGTCATTCACGTATCAGAAATCGAATTCTAGGCAACCATTTCGCGAATAAATCCTCATTCTGAATCATTTTTATTCGAAATTGGCATCGAGCAGAATTATTAAACGTATTCTTATGAAAACGAGTCCTATACTGACCAGCTTATTTTTAAGTGAAATGTAATATGGCTCCGAATCTCTGATCACGCATATAGTTTATTCGAAATCTACGCGCCGACTTCTGGAGCAGATTATTTTGTCAACTACAAGTCTGAATATTCCGACATATAACTACGTTTATCGACTCTATGCTTCAACGAGACATACCAACACTCTATTATAAATATTTCATGAATATTTCAAGTTTGTTGAATATTATGATAACCGTCATTGCTCAAACTTGGTGAAAAAGGGATTTTTTATTCAATGTTTTAATCTAAAACATGAACTGGAGAAAGGCATTCGTTTCTGAGTAAAAAAAATTGGTGAAGATGTGTATGTAGTTCAAATTTTGTAACCTTCCTGAGGAAAAAGGTGGCGACGCTAACGTAATGGTCCATCTTGTGATATGAATGATATTATACAAAAGTTCTGACATAGGTACGCTAGTTGAAAAAGAAATTTTCTAGCGTCTTGAGAATCAACTGATCAACAGCATTAGTATTTCAATGTTGAATATCAAAAAAACCCATTTTTGAAACAAATAAATTTAAACTTTTCCAGGGCTTTTTGGCCTGATTCAGTTTTCATACTGAGGAGCCATCCGATCAATAAGAACAGAACACTTCTCAAAGATACTACCATCACTACTTCTTAAATATTTTCTCTATTTGCTGTGTCTAAAATTCAAAGAGCTACCATACATGATTGTATTTTTAGTTATAATAACACATAGATAGATTAAATGTACCAGATATGGGGTACATAACTTTAAAATTATACATAAATTTGAAAAATCGTTTTAAATTATAATTTATGGAAGTATCAGGATCCATGGTTCTTGATGTTATTATTTGAAACATTAAAAAGTCTGAGGATCTAATTTTTGACTTTACATGACTTCTTTTGTACCACAACTCAGAATAATTACTCCACAAAAAGTGTTCCCAAAATTGGGTACCCTTCTCTCATAACAACATGTGATACATAAATATTCTAAATATATTCCATATACATAATAAGGGGTACCACCATTTTCTAATATGGGGTACCTGACAGTTGATTTAAACCATTAAAATTAGAAGTACAATAAGTTTAGGTTAAAAAAGAGTTTTTAAAAGATAATCTTTTATTTATATTTTTTGGCTTTAGCTTCATGTGAAATAAACATTATTTCGTTGCCAAAGATTGGCATCAATATGGGTATATTTTATAAACCGCAGTAGTGAGAAGAATAAAAGTTTCTAAAAAAAATAAATTTTATTCTTTCTTTTATAAAGGTTACAAATTCCACTTACAACATTCTGATTCCATTATTTGTTTATTTTAAACATAAATTATATTTGTATCCCATATTAAGTTAATCCTCTCAATTTAGATGTGATGAAAATAAAAATTTTTTGAATTAAATGAATCAATTTACAGGATTGAAAATACTTGGAAATAGAACCCAAATGTTCAAATTTTCTGTTGGTAATGATCATATTTCAAAATATTGATTATTTTTTTGTATAAAATTTAAGAGGACAGTGATAAAAATCAAAAAGATAGGAATACTCATTTTAAGAATGTTCTTTCGACTTCTTTTGTAGGTTGGTACAATAGTACAATTGTTCTACCTATCCCCAATTTTTTCCCAGTAGACTACGTTAATAGTTTAAAATAGGTATTCTGAAACTAAGGGGGCTAGAATATTCAAAACTTCAAATAGGTATATAATTTTAATCAAATTCTCACTAGAAAAATCTTATGACAAATTTTTCCCTTGGTCTGGTTAGAAAATTTGTCATATCCTGGTTGTAGGTTGGTATTTACATTTAAAAACAATATGTTTTATTGAATGATCATTCCTTTAAAAGCCTAAATGATTTCAGAAAAACTAGTGGAGTTGAATATGGGAGATTGAAAATTTCTGAACATAGCTAATCAAAAAATCATTTTTTGAAAATGTTATGTGAAATACCTTGTTGTGAAAAGAATATTCTCACCAAAAGGTAATCAATAGATTATTGCGTGTTCTGCCACTTCATTTGTAAACATATGAGTAAGCCAAAACCTGGGAAAATGCTGGCAATTTTAGAGCTGGTCTGGACAGTTTATATACAGGCTTATTTACATGCACATATACACACATATGTAGTAATTACAAACATCCGTGTGAAAGGGTTGGTTTGTCATTTCTTGTATAGATAAGGAATGGCGGACTGGTTTGTGTACTGAATTGTGACATCATCGTCTTTATTAGATTAGTCACTGTTTGGTACTTGTACATTACTTGCACATGCATATAAGTAATTACAATCAAACGTAATTTTGCATTTTGTTTAACATCATGAAGACGAATATGTACCAGCCTTTTGGTGGCGACTGTCATCATGGGTCCAAGCCCCTTCACCTCAAATGAGTAATGTCCCCACATGTTATAATAAGAAATTCTCACATTTATGAAAGAATTTTTATGTTTTATTCAGTTTTATTATCAGATAAAATTTCAAAAAACATTCATGAAACGCATGAAACACCCTGTATGTATATTTTATATATAGTATATGAGTGATACTTGAACATTTTCTCTCATTTCTCTCCAACCAACCATTTATCCATCCCGATCTTCTCTCAGCTTGGTCGAGGATATTTTCTCCATTTCTCAAGGACGCGAATTCTCGACGTATTTTTCAGAAAAATTTCCTTTTTTCTTTTTTTTCATTCCTCATTCGAATTTCTTTGTGACTTTGGTATTTTGCGAATGACATAGGTTTCTTTTTTTTCTTTTTTTCTTTTTTTTGTTACTATACCATTACCTACTTCGTGAGAATCTATGGTTTTACGTAAAAAAAAATATATTAAATTGAGAATGAAAAATTAAATAATAAAAGAAAAACTGGTTGCTGGAGAGGGGGAAGTATAGACTAACGATATTTAATTTATTTGTTGTCGGAGTATAAACTGTGTATTTTGTAGAATGGTGTGTGCGGAGAAGCAACTGGTTGCAATTTATGTCGATTAATGTTTTTTTTACGACTTTTTTTTTTGTGCTCAACTCTATGCGAAAGGAATAAGCTGTCGTTTAAATTGACGTTTGTCGTCAACTTTGAAAGGTTATTCATCATTGTTTGATAGGTAGTTGGACGTTGGTAATCGTATAAATTTTATTGCAAACGAATCCGAGCATTAAGTCATTTGAGAACATGCTGTATATATGATAGGACTGCATTTCATCGTTGGAGCTAAAGGTATGAAATGAAACCTATTAGGTAAGAAAATAGTCGTCGATAATTGTTTTTGAAAGGGGTCGGTGAAATGTGATCCTGAATAACCTTTCATTTGTGATATATGAGTGAAGATAGAGTACAGGCTAAGCCAATCATCTGCGGGATCGCAAGTCACATTTCACTCGATCAAACAGAAACTTGTCAAGGCAAACACCTTTACAGAAATGTAGTTTTTCTGTGTTTTTACATTTTTATCAGAAGCTAAATCACAGCTGACCTATAGGTTGATCACAGAGACGTACAGCTTCAGTGATCTCTAATGACATATGATTGAAAACGCATCAGAGAGAAATAGAATTTTTCAGATCAGAATATTTGCTACCGCGTATGCATAAATTGCATGCTTAATTCGTGGAAAATATGAAAGTGGTGCTGATAAAAATATCGAAATTTATAGATTGAAAATATCGAAAAAATTGATTTCAAATTTGAATTTGGCGATATATCGAGGAAACCACGGGGGCACCCTCGAAGTGTAGAATACAGGGTAAACGACGTGTTTGATGAGCTTTTTTTTTTTTTTTGATCATCACTTTTATTCATAGGGGAAATAGGAAGGTTTAGAAATATCGAAATATCGACAACGTTGGTATCGAAATCGAATTAATAAAAATCGAAATACAGTAAAACCCCGTTAATACTTTTTGCAAGGAACCAAGGTGAAAAAACGTATTAAAGGGGATAACTCAATAAGCAAGAAAGGGAAAAAAGTTCAAAATTTGTTGAAACTAATTAAATATACTAGGTACCATTTTTTTAAATCTTTTAAGAGAAAAAAATTGAAGGTCAGAAAAATTAATGAATAATTTATAATTAGATCTCTTTAATTAATATACCTTAAAGTGCGGATCTTTACAAAATTTTTAAGAGCTGGAGTTGAGTTTTGGAACATTTTGGTCTTAATTCTCTGAAGAAACTGGCCAGATATGCCTGGAAAAATGTATCAAGTGACTATGTGAAAAAAAAAGATGTGAGTTCTACTTGGGCTATACGGGCTATACTCATGAAGGATTGATGTGTAAACATAATAATAGTAAGTCATTTTCTTACAGAGTATGGAATATGTATAAGAGTAGCCTACACATGCTAACACAGCTTCGTGATGTCATCAAAGTAGTAATGAACGCACTTATTTGCACTGCTCAATTGTTCAGGTTTCGTTTGCCAAACATCGAGTTTATTATAAAAAAACTTATTGTGCATTTGAATGCATTTCATTTTCAAAACTCTGTCTTCAGATAGGTAACATTGAGTATAATCCCGCATATTATTCACTGGGAAAAATGTGAAATAAATCAAATAATTTTTCTGTGAAAAAGTCATGTCCACGTAGTGGTGATAGGGGTAATATGGATACACTAAGCGCAGATTAATCCCACCAACCAATTTTTTGAAATTTTTGTTATTAAGTTATTGGGTTATCTGAGGAAAACTCTCAACCGCCCTCTTCCAGTTTTTCAGACATTTTGATTGATAATGCTCTTCACAATTCACAGTTTTCTAGACCCTCCAAAATCACTAATTTAAAATGTATCTGGGTAAAATGGACATTATTGCAAATTTATTTTAAATAAAGAGTAAAATTTAAAAATAATTGGTATTCTTCAACAGAGATTTAATAATTAATTATTAACACATAATTCACATGTAAAAAATAATTTGTCCTCCCCTGATACACATTCTTCATGAGCCCACTCTTCACACCGAGTGCACTGGATCCACTGTTCTCCAGGCTGTGAGGCAGAAAAAAGCTGACAGCAATACAAATATGATGCATCTACTTGGGTTGTTTTTTCTTCAAAACTTCTGACCACTCCTGTCTGTCTGACTTTCGAATATAATTTCGAGGCATTCTTAAACTAAAACATGCAGAAAAATATTGTAAGCTGGGTGTCCATTTTACCCATGTCCATTTTACCCCAAGTGAGGTAAACTGAAAAAAACGCTAATAAAATTGTTTATTTCAACAAATAAGTGACAATTCACACCTTTTAATTAAATCAACACTACCCTCTTTTAATCGTAATAGTCAATTTATAAAAATAAATATTACTTACTCGATTTATTCTCATCTGAAAATTCGCAAAAGTTACCTCAAACACTTTCGAAAACATTATCGCGTCATAATTAGAAACTCAAACCAAAAAATCAAACAAAATTCAGAAAATAAGCTCCTAGAGTATAAATAAAGTTAATTAATACGTCATCCGCCATGGAGCGCCAATAGCCGATTCAATAAGGCCAGTGTCCACATTACCCACATTTTCCCTATTTACCGCATCTTTCATCCTTACAACTGAATGTATCCTACTTTTTGTCTTTAATTATTTTCACTTTTAAGGTTTTCGCGGTTTTATAAGTAGAATGAAATTAATTTCGGGGAAGAATAACATAAATGTGATTAATTTAGGCTAAGTTTGTTCGAAATTCGTATCAGTTATTTCGAATTAAAAATTTTCTTTCGTTTGTTTAATGTTTCAGAGAGGAATAGTGGAATGCAGCAAAAATAAGTGTCCCGAAGACGATTGTTTTTTGCAGACAAATCGAACCGATCCAAAAGGATGCTGCAAAATTTGCAGAGGTAAATTTAAATTTATCATAATATGAATTTACCAAAAATATGACCTTATTTATGATTGTTATCGCAAACTTTTCATCGTAATCGTCAGAAACCTTGTTCGTTGCGCGAATCTCAAACTCACGAACAAATACGTATTTTCCCCATTCCAAGTAGATATGTTACAATGTATTTCAATCTACGCCATCGGTCTACCTGCAGAGAAATCACGAGTAAGCTCATATAAGTCGTAAGATGTATATTGGATTAAAACATGGCGTATAGCATCTGCGATAATGAGGATACTATTTTATTTATTCATTGGATATCCGCATTGAGGTCGCATTCACCCACCTTTGGAAGTTCATTTTGATGTCTTCGTGTGCGAAGAAGGTGGTGGTTAGCTGTTGAGATCCGGAGGCCAATGGTTACTTAACGTGAATAATTTAGCAGTCGTATTATATTATGTATGAGCAGCGAATGAGCCAAACCGAACAAACCGCCTTTTCGGTTCTGAAATTTGACGATAGCTATAGCTAATCTTGAACCTGACGACCATAAGCCTCGAGTTGCGAAGCCGAATAATGTACTTCACCAAACTCGGCATGTTTTTGTTTTTGTTTTCTTTTTTGTTTTACATTTTCTTACGAGTATTCTAAGGCAAACTAGCTAGTCGTTTTGCTCTAAATTGTTCATATTTGGCCAATGAAAAACAATATTTTTTTTTTACCTATTTTCAACGCCATATTAGAATGCAGTAGAATTTTTTTCAGTCATAAATGCATCCAGAAATCCAGAAATCCAGAAATAGGTACCATAGCAGAAATCATAATTCGTAATTCATTCGAGGGTTGCTAGGTTGGGGCTACCTACCTAAATTTAGCACGTAAGTGTTTTTTTCATTTGTCATGTTGTGTAGTCTACCGAAACAAAACTATTCTAAAGGCATAATTATACCGAAGGTGACAGTTGGATGAAACATATGTGTTGTGACATCTGATTACCCGTAGCCTTCCCTTCACGACACCATCGACTTGTACTATTGATACGATAGGGAACGGCTCTCGAATTCTAAGTTTGTAATGACGATAAGGTAAACGGGAAATACGCCGATTCCCCAACAGAAATAAATTCCCAAAATCTAAGAAATATCAAAGACACGTCGATTAACTATTATTTAACGATATGGTGACGTGTAAAAATACAATATCGATCATCGGTGAACCAAATCTTATCTCTCTTGACTGTTCACATTTTTGGCCTAAGAGTGAACAGTCAGTCTCATTTTAGACGTGATAGTTTCTCGTTCGTCGTGAATACGAAACATTATTCACGACATAATACAGCTCTTTTATACGGCAGCAAGTCACCTTTTAAATTGTTTTCACCGATATTTTCGAATGTGAACGTCAGTAGTAGACTTAAATAACTCGCGGTATTATTCCTTTGAATTCAAGACGAATATCCGATTGAGATTTGATGGTTCACCAAACTTCGAGAACCATGAGGCGATGTGAAGCATAACCTGCACAACCTGATATAAGTTACCATACTTGTAAGTAACCTTTTCGATTGTAATAAAGTGTATACTGTGATAATGGGTCGGCCAACTTATTTATTTCCACTTATATAAATTCGCCCGATATACTTCGTAGGCCCTGGGAGTTATCGCTGGTAGGCTGGTGGCCTAACTGTTTGAGCTGGTTTGTGGTTTCGACTCTACGATTGATCGAGACTTATTGATATACTTCGAATCGTGATATCATTCCCTATACTTGGGATGTACGTTCGTTTTCGGACGTCACAGTGTATATTAATGCAATGGATTTTAAAGTGAAGGAAAACCAGTTGTCATAGCTGTACGGAGTATGTGTCTTAGGGTTGGTTGTCACCACTATAAACAGTTGATAGCCTATTATAAATTGTCCAAACTTTTTCGGGTTGACAAGTGTAGTAGTCACATTGGGATTTTAACTTAAGATCAAATGTGGATCCAAATCCTCAACTATTCAACTTTATTTTTGTTTCGGTACAGCTTCTAAATGTGCGGAATTTCAATTTTTCATGACACAATTTGCGAATCCAGAGTATAATTTTTTTTTTGTGTTCGGGAAATTCTAATAATTTTGATGGGGTTGTTGTTTTTGTTTTGCTCTTCAACACATATTGACTGTTTTTCTGCGAATTCTACGTTACACTTTCATTTTGGTCTTTTTTCTTCTTTGGCACTGGAGGAATTGCCCCCAGTTCACCCCCTCGTGGATCTTCGCCTGCTGTGATTCATACCAATGAGAACGAAACAATCCGTCGAAACAGGTGGTGGGCGGAAGGGCAACACTGCAGGTAGATATAGTTTTTAAATTGAATTTTCGTTAATTCATCATTTTTATCAACAGTCTTTTATCTCACAAATTTATTAAAATCTTGACTTTTTATTTTATTATAAAGGTTTCGAGAAGGTTGCATTCCTAATCGGTATAGTTTTCATTCATTTTATTTTCATTCCTCGAGTCATTCTAAAAACAGCATTAAAAAAAAAATTAAATCTTGATACCCTGCAGGAAGTAAATTAAATCTCTTAGTGAAATAGGTACTGAAAGTACTGAACCCAAATAGCTAGTCAAACATAAGAATGGGAAGTGTTTATATTCATTCATGTTGATAAACTTCTTGTAAGTTAAGCATACCTACCTACGTCTGTCTCACATATTCCACCGAATGAAATTATATTATCACTTTATCGCGACACATGTCTGGAATTTATTTCATCTCTTCGCGATGATTATCTCTATGGAATTCGAGAACGAATCGTCTTGTTTTGATGAATACCATCGAGAAACGTAATTACAAAGAATTCCTCAAACAGTTGGATTAGTGAATGCAGAAAAGAAAAGATTTTCCTTCCGAGCCCGCATTTTTTTTTTCAGCAAATATTAGTGATTTTCAGTGATTGAGTTTGGTACCGGAAACATTAAGAAGCAATTCAAACCATGGACAGTAAGGTTAGGATAACAAAGGGGGCAAAGTAGCACTTGTTACTTTCCATAAAATTCATTTATGCTACTTATTTAAATAGAAATGGGCCTATCTTTTATGCACCGTCCTTGTTTAAAAATTGAGAATTGGCAATTATTCGCGAGAGAAAAGTCAGAAGGAGGATACCCTTCCTGAATTTATGAAACCATGAAATCATGAAATAATTTTTCCCGAAGCATTCAAAAATCCCTGAATTAAATTCATTTTACTGAATCTTTTACTACAGGAAAGTCAAAATAAACTTTTTCTTGCCTCTTGAAGTTCATCCTTCCATGCTACTACTAAACCCTTATTGAAGTTTGTGGTGACAAATATTTGTAACGTATATTATGCAGACGACTATATTCGAACACACAGACGATATTATTTTATTTCCTAAACAAAATCCCTGAATTTCATTTACTCTCCTTCTTCTTTCTCAAACTTATCTTCTTGTTCTTCCCTTTTTTGTTTAATAATTCTATATACAAACAATATTTAACAGTATGCGATGCCCTCATTAGAATAGCCTCTCAAATACACAAATCCCTCCATTCAGCAAATCCCTACTTTGTAGTAACCACAGTGGAAAAACAAATACTCTGATTTTGTATATAAACTCATGTTTTACACAGAATATTTTTACTATGTTTTAACTGCTTCACACAGTCTAAAATTATATTGAAAAGTCTCACTTTTTATTTGTACTGAGGTACATAAAAAATATTATTTTATTATTGTGGAATACCTTGTCTTGAAAAAATATTCTCACCAGAAGGTAATCTAAAGATTTTTTGTGTTCTGCCACTTCACATGTAGCCAAAACCTGGGCAATAGGCTTATTTATACACACACCAACACACGTACATAGTGATTATGTATGTTCATGTGAACTGCTTAGTGCATCATTTTTTGTAGTGACAAGAAATGGCGTAACAGTTCATGTGCAGAATTGTGACATCATTGTATTGTTGAGATTGGTCACGTTTGGTACTTGTACATTACTTGTATGTACGTGTAAGTAATTATGATCAAACGTATTTTGTGTTTGTGGTTTAACATCATAGAGACAAATATTTGCCAGTCTTGTGGCGGTGACTGTCAACGAGGGATTTGAGCTCCTTTACCTCATACGAGTTGAGTCCCCACAGTTATATTGTGATTTCACTCTTTGTGTTCAAATATTTTCTTAAAGTCTAATTCCTGAATTTGAGTTTCACCCTAAGTGTGTGGATAATAAATTATTTAATTAAATCATTCTCATGTGATATTAGTATTCAGTTTAGATATTAGTATCCTTGATCGAAGCGTAACTCCAGAAAAGAGTATTAACTGCCTACAAATAGATCTCTTATGTCATTAAAATATTATATTATTTTTAAATATGGATTTTAACAGAATAAATTGATACTTCTTCCAGCACCATCAGTATCGTAATCAAGTTTTTCGAGTTGAATCATCAACTTTTTGAAAAAATATACAGCCAAATTGCAACTTTTATAAAGTTTTGAAGGCAAATATCAATATCTACCTTTACCCATTAAAAATTATCAGTAGATATTACACAATCCATTAAGTTAATTATTTGGTTATAAAAGTAACTGTTTGAGTAATTTTTTCCAAGATTTCCAGTTCAAAAGGGTGTGTAGATTTTTTTGTTGAAAACAAATAAAACTTATTCATAAAATAAAATAATTATTTTGTTCCAAAAAAAAACCAATATTAGCCTTTGTTAGTTTTTGTTTGTTTGTTATGTTTTTGTTTTTGTTTTTTGTTTGAGAGGGTGTTGCAAAAATAGTGCATGACACGTGTGCATGCATGGCTTAAAATGGTTCAAACAGACTTTGGCTTGCTATGCAAGTTCAGACTAGGTTCATACAAATCAACCTAATTGTTGTTGAATTTACTCATATTTCTGTTTAACTGAGTGCTATGGATATTATGTTGGTTTACATATGGATGGATTCTGTCATCTGGGGTTACATACCACAATTTTCAGCATATGGTGATTGCAGCAAAATACACACTTTTATTAAAATTACCTATATTTTCCCTTTTTATCAATAATAACTATTTTTCATAATACAGTTTTATTTTCTAATTCACTCCCTGTTTTATTTTTCTTCCCAAATAATTTGGTACCTATGTTCATTGTTGGATCAAAGAATCAAAACTAGGACCTACATATTTTCCAGCTAATAGCAGTGAACTTGATTGCACAGCCATCTCATCGCTGGCTATAACTAGCAAATGTATTTTATATAGAATGAGGTATGGCAGTTCTCACACACTCCTTCCCTTAGTGAGGCTCAACATGTGATGATTGACATTAGATGCTGAGGGAGGTTTGGAATCCCCAAAAACGCCTCTTATACCTACTAAAATGGCTATTGGGGTAAGAGTGATGATATTACAGCGCACTTTTAGCCTAATGCTTATTTGTTCTAGTTAAAATAGATTTTCATTCATAACAAAAATGTGGGAACTGCCATACTTTGTTTTAAATAAAATACATTCGCCAATTATAGCCAGTGATGAGATGGCCATGTGGTCCATTTCACCACTTTCAGTTGGAAAATATATAAATTCCAGGTTCGATTCCCCAAACTGACAAAACCTATATCTGGTGACCCTTGACATGTGCTGGACATGCATGCAACCTAGTTGTGTATGGTAGAACTCGCAACTCTCCTTCCTAATTTAAGTTACCAATAAATGGAGCCCTATATAGTGGAAATATAACTCATATAGGTAGTGTAATGATTAAATTAGTCAACAAGCAGAAGAAACAAATTACTTCATTTAAAAATTTTTAATCCCAGTATATTACAATTAGATATGTGGCCTCGGTACGTATATTTGAAGGAGAAAACAAATATTAGACCATCTGTTCGAAGAAGAATAAATTGTCAAGTACTTAGGTAGTTGTTTAATCGTACATGAACATACGAACTTCTATTTTTTTTGTCAGCCAAAAATTATATTTAAACTGCGCATCGGAATGAGTTTGGCTTTCCCATTTGATGCTATTTTCCGACTATCTAACACTGTGCAGCATACCCCTCTCCATCACACTTTCTCATAATCCTATGATACGATCAGAAATTAGTTTTTTTTTTTTTTTTTTTCGTGGAAGCTGTGCACAAAATTGCATCGACTTTGCTAGTTTGACCGCGGCGTGCCACTCATTTGAAATATTTACCCAACGTCCGAATGTTTGATGAGTTTTTTCTCTTCTGTTTTTTTGTTTTGTTTTTGTTTTAAGAAGCAAAGTAGTGGATGTAGTGGAGCGAAGGAGCGCCGCATATAAAAGAATGCGAAATGTAAACACGAACCACTACTAAACAAAGTTGATGAAATTTTGTATGCATAGGTACTCGTTTATCAGCATGCCTCGCCTTCCATTTGTCTTTACGCATTCATCGTAACATTTTCTCTTATACTTTGTTAACTGTTCTAAAAGGATCAATGACTGCATATAATATATGTAAAGGAAGAACAAATCTGTTGAAAGAAAGAACAAATATTTTTATTACCATCTGTAATGGTGGCCTAAAAATTTGATATGGAAAAAAAGTTTGTTCGGATTATTATTTTTGGCACAATGTTAGTCACGGAGTGAAAAAATGTGGTAGATGAACGATCGTTTGAAGAATTATTCAGGAATCAATCTGACGTCACAGCGAGGGTGAATGCGCTTCTCTGCTTCCGTGTAGTCTCCTAGTTTATGAATGCTTGGAAGGATTTATCTGTGCAACGGGTGATAGTAAGTGGCGGTGCAATTTATTTTTTTACTAATTGACGAGAAACAGCTTTCGAGGCATTAAAATGCTAAAAGTCTGAGCAGTTGTAAAAATATGCTTTAAAAATAATTACTTTCTCGTGTCAATTTTGAACAATATAATTTTTATCTAAAAAATTATGCACAGTAAAATTATAACCTCTACATTTACGATTAAAAAAAAAAAACACGTAGATAATTATAGTATATGGACACGAAAGAAGTAAACCCCATTAGGGAAAAGAAAAAGATATCTGTTTCCTAGGTCCCCACCCTCTCCAAAAAAAAAAGCACGACTAATTAAATCAAAGGTTTAACAAAGTTTAAAATGTTACATTGAAGATAAATTTCTCAAAAAATAATAGTGTTTTTTTGGAGAGTGTTGAGTGGTGAGGATGAAGATGTGTTCAGTAGGAGCTTGTTTGTTTTTGAGACAGAACATGTCCCATTATTAACATATTCCTCTTCTTACACTTTCTGAAGTACTGGACTCGCCGATACAAATGTAAGTTTGTGTTACATGTGCAAAAGGTAGGTGACTTTTACTCATTTTGATAAGAATGTGAAATTTGTTGCACAAGCTCGAGGCTAGTGTTGCAAATTACACAAGTAACAATCGCCTACATCGCACAAGTGTAACATACTATTTTTTGCAACATCCTCTTTCCCCTAAACAAAATATTTATTGAAAACACAAGTTTTTGCACTAATAACTAAACAGTAAGGAAATGTAACTGAGCTGTGTGAAGAAGTGATGAAGCTTTATGTAAAAGTAATCGTGATGTGTAAAAAAGTAATCCAGCTATATGAGAAAGTAATCAAGACTGAAAATGAAACGTGTTGGTTTTTAGGATGGTCGTTGTGAAATCCGTTACTTTTTGTAATGGTAAGGCACACTTTTCGGATGGATGTTGCAAAAATAAATTTCGAAGAAAAATTTTCTTTAAATAACTTTGGTTAGCATGATATCAAAATCAGGGAAAATGGACAAGTATCTTGCTCACAAGCGTCTGCGATCAGACAAACCGGATATTTTTTCGGATGTTTCTGGTTGCGTCTGTAAACAGAAGACATACAAAAAGTACCCACAAAATATACTCACAAAAAGTACCTACTTCAGAGAATAAAATATAAGACTTCTGGCAGTTAAAGCTTTTTTTTTTTTTTTTTTTTTTTGAATATAATAAACAATATGGTTAATCTACTCTGACAGATATAACGTGAAAATAAAACAAAAAAATAATAATGAAAAAAAAATTTAAAAATATTTTTAGTATCATTAGGATTTGAACATTGGTTTCAGGAGTGTCAGTCCAGGTCAATATCACAGAGCCACGAAGAAGCTTATAGAGTTTGTGAGTTAAACATAACTACAAACAACACCAGTCTAAAAACACTTATTATAACCTTTGGTAACGCAAATAAAAATATCTTCTTTGATTGAATGTAGACGATTCTATCTTGCTCCAGCTTTACTTTACTCATCATTGTTATCAATACAACCTTAATTACTGCCTTTATCATATAATGGAAATTAAGCAGTTATCCAATCATATATTTTATAATGATGAAAATGTAATATTTTTTAGTTTTTTCAAACTGTGTCTGCATTTGGGAATGCTTTCATCCCATGTTGGTATAATGCCAGAATTTATTACATATAGTAGCCAAAAATATACATAGGCAAGTATGCAATCAAAAATGAATGGCTATTTTGAATTAGTATGGTCTTCCGATTGCAGCCATAAGAAAATAATTAAAAATTATACAAATACCCATTGTGATATGTTTTATAGTGATGAAGAAGATTGTCACATAATGTCGCTTTTCTTTAAAAACCTGGTAAGTCAAAGTAATCTAATTTCATAGAAACAATGAAAAACTGATTAAAAAAATGAGAAAAATTTTTCTAGAGGAAATAATTAATGTCATTATAATGTATTGTAGAGGTGAAGGGAAATCAGAGAATTATAAATAAATTATAATTTGTTTTCTTTTACCCTTTTTTGTTTTATTCAAAATTGTTTAAACTTACAAGGTTTTTAATCTAAATTTCAGTTTATGTACTGACTTACCAGTATTTTAATTTAAAAACAATGTAAGTAAGCACTTCTCTTTTAATAAAAACTTTTTAAGTTGGAATCTGATATAAATTTAACCTTAAATACGTCGTAAGTCATGTTTTTGTATTTTTTACTTTGCCAGCAGGAGCGCTAATAATGATAGTAAACTTACAAGGTCTTTGAAACTCAATTTATAGTTTTTTTTACCTTCAAAATTTTTTGAATCTATAAAGTCCGACTGAGAGGTTTTTAAAGAAAAGCGACAAATCAATTATTCTATATTAATAGTAACACGTATAGTAACAAAACATACCTATTTGCTATTTACAAGACAAGTTAAATTAAAGAAACATGAAAAAATAATTTATTAAATAATTTTTTATTATTATAATACTTATTGTTATTATAGGTACCTACCAAAAATGAATTAATTATTAATGTTACTTTCTAAAATATTATTTTAATAACAAAAATACTTTGATAGGTAGTGGACTGTAGGAACTTACACAAAAAATAGAAAATTCATTAAATAAAATAACAACAGTACTAGTGATAACAATGAGGAGTAAAGTAAGTGGGTGGGATATTTGTGGAAGTGGTTGTCCATCTCAAGTGAATAGAAAAATTATCAAGATCTGATAAACATCACTGGTGTTGTTATGTATGAGTAGGTACCTATTTTATTTATTATTGTGGGAATCACCATACCTTGCACTTTACAAAATACATTTGCCAGTTATAGTTGGTGGTGAGATGGCTGTGAGGTTAAGTTCACCACTTTTAGCTGGCAAATATGTAGGCCCCAGGTTTGATCCCCCAAACTGACAAAACCTACATCTGGTGACCCTCAATGTCTGCTGGACATGTACGCGCCCTAGCAGTGCATGGTGGAACTCACAACTCTTCTTCCTAACTTGAGTTGTTAATAGATGGCGTCCTATGTAGTGGAAATAGAATAGATATAGGTAGTATAAACCTGTGTGTATAGGTATAAGAGGTGTTTCTTGCTCCTCCCAACTAATGCCATTCAATTCGTGTTCAGTCTCCTTAGGGGGAGTATGTGGGAACTGCCGTAGTGTACTTCATACAAAATACATTCACCAGTTATAGTTGGTAGTAAGATGGCTATATGATCAAGTTCACCACTTTTAGTTAGCCAATATGTAGGTCCCAGTTTTGATTTCCTGAACTTACAAAACCTATAATTATTTATTTATTTATTTTTTATTGTTTCTTGACTGCAAGAGAATAAGTTCAACTAATAAGAATAATATTCAGATTTTTAAGTGATGCTTTATTGGTTTGGTAAGTGGAAGAGTAGAGAGTAATATAGGTTCAAATTTTATAATGTTTGAGTACAGTTTGGCTCCAATTATCCACAGAAAATGAGAATAGAATGATGATTTAAATTATAATTTGATTGTTTAAAAAATGATTCAGGATGATTTATCAGTTGAAATGGATGTACGATGAAGCTGTTTCATTGGATCAAAACCCCATATTACCTATTTGATTATGCTGATGAATGCGATCAATACTGATTAATAAATTGTAAATGGTGCTACCTGCTTACTAACCGAAGTGTTATTGTTTGTTTCAAATATAAGGGGGGTATCACCATGTATAAATTCGACAAAGAATAGAACCACTGCAATCAGTTTCCCGTATTGATCTTCAGCCTAAAAATGGTGCTAATAACAGTTTCCATCGACACAGTCCCCTATAATTTTGTTGTTTGTGCCTTCTGGAGATGTTACCTTAATAAGTAGGTAGCCTACCTACCTACCTATAAAATTATAGTTAATATGCAAATTATATTTAAAACATTAACGACCGATTATTTGCAGGTTGCTTTTACCAGGGAAAGCACTACGATAGCGGAACGGAATGGCAAGATCCAAGTAATCCGTGTATGTTGATCACCTGCAAGGCTGGAGTCATAACCGAATCGAAAACACATTGTTATATACCATGCTCAAATCCTATGCCTCCACGTCCTGGCGAGTGTTGTCCTCGATGTCCAGGTTAGAATTTTAAATTTGTTTTTCTTTCCTTTAGTGATAAGATAATAATGTGTTCATTAGTACTTACCAAACAGTAATAAAATTGTTGAATAATTTTCATGGTGATCTCAAATAATGATTAAAAATGAAATTCGACAGCATGTGTGGACATTCCAAGCTCTCATCTAGGCAACATTTTTTCACGTTTGAAAGGGGAAAAAAGTTATGTTTTCATATCGAGGTTAAAAATTTGCAACTTGATATAGGATTGAGAAAAATGTACAACACGTATGTATAAAATAGAACCCTGAATGACTGACTAACTAACTGACTCACTCATCCATGCCCAGCCAAAACCGCAGAATTTATTTAGATATTTTTCGAAAGTACGTTTCTACCATGTCGTAGGTACTCACTAAAAGAGGATTTTTTGAAATTCTACTCCTAAGGGGGTCGAATGAGGTTGAATGAGTTTTTATATGTATTTGTCAATATCATTTTGGCCCAGTAAGACATTGTAGCAAAACCACAATGGAAATTCAATGTTGAAAATTGAAACTATGTGGAGAAACAGGAGAGAAAATGAGGTAAATAGAATAAGCAAACAGAAGAATAAACGAAAAGAATTGGTAGGTAATCTCAGTACGCATATCAGTTCAGCCAAAGAGTAAAATTAAAAGAACTTATAAATCAAAATGATTTCTTCAATTATTTCTAATTTCCTTAATCCTACCCAGTAATGTCTCCGCAGTACCTGGTTGTATTCATATTTTGTCATAAAGTATATATATATATATATATATCGATGTAACGTACTTTAGTCGATACTTTTACCCGAATTATTGATAAAATCAATCTCAATATCGGTGTTAGTAAAATGAAGAAACAAACAATAGGAGACGAGATTATGAAGATGTTTGCAGAAATTCTACCTATGAACGTATTACAGTAGGCGCCGCATAACTCGTGCATAATCCATCGCCTATTAAACCGGTTTTCCGGATAAAGCAGTGAAATTTTGTAGAACAGCACCAAATGGACCTTTTTTTTTTTTTTTAATAATTATGTTTTTCATCGGGTGATACTGGAGTAATTTTTTGTTTAATTTGGTGAAAAAAAAACACAGAGGGAGAAAAATGAGTGGCAAATCGAGTTGATGAACCTTGATTTTTGAACTTTTAAACCGTGTTCTATTGTAATTTGTTCCATTCTGTTTAGTTTCATCTCAGAAACAAACTATAAAAAAGGTTTTTTTTTTTTTTTTTTTTTTCAATAAAAATTAGATTTTTTGTTTTTTTAATATTTTTTTTTTTTTAACACACGAATAAATCAAACAATTTAACGAAATATAACAAATTATATCGACTGTTTTAAGCTCTTTTTTTCTTTTTTTTGGTGGTTATTACCGTTTTTGCTTAATCCGTTCCAATCAGGTTGGTCCCAATTGAAACGGATCAAGTTGGGAGTACTGCACTATCTTCCAAATTTCTTGAATGTTTACTATTGATCGAAAGAGTCGGTCCTTCAACGCTAAACAATATCGACACTATCAATTAAATCGGTACCTTTTGGGACCAATACAAAGGAGCCTACATTTCTTCTCATCCTTCGGTGTATGGGAAATGTTATCGTTCAGGAGGGAAAGAATAAATGGTACCGACATTTTAGTAAAAAAGTATTATCAATTTAAAAAAAAAAAAAAAAAAAACCATTAACTGGAGGAGTAGAGGAAGCGTTTTAATTAGGCCGAAAAAGAGAACAAACCGCCAAGATACGAGACCGACCACTGTGTTGATTTTGTTGTTGTTTTTTTCTTTTTATATTTCATTTCTACAGGAGGTAAGACAAGGTCCGAACTAAATAAACCGCACCAAAATGACGTAAAATAATCGCAGAGCCGACAAACCGATAAATATTTCCTTCAAACAACATTATGAGTAGATGGAGAGAACGAAAAAAAAAAAAAGAAGATATAATTTTCCTCAAATTATCCTTTTAACTCCTCTTTTTCCTCTTTCATTTTTTACGCTTAAAGTTACGTCAAAATCGTAAATTAAAAATATTATAAAGAAACGTCATCGCGTATTTCGATGGTTTTTTCATTTACTTTTTTTTTTTTTAAACATTATTTACCTTTTTGGACAAACCAAAACGAGTAGGGCAGCAGTACAGCAGCGAAGAGCTGCAGATAAACTTTTTATTGCGTGTATTTTGTGGCAGATACGATCTCGCTGCGTGCCACAAAAATGTGACCGAAAGAAGGAGAAAAAATAGAAACAAAAAAACAAAATAACTGGTTTTAGATGAAAAAAAAAAAAAAAAAATCCTACTTCAGTTGATATACTCGAATAGAAAAATGAAAGTAAAAATATGTACACTGAAAAAACAATGATGCCGAATTTAAAGAAGTGTGAATTAAATTGAATTGACTGCATCGTTCAGGGACGATGTTGGTGTGAAATTTTGTCTGTAGATGTCAACGAATTTTTATTTTATTTTTTTTTAAGTTTGACTTTTTCTTGAACAGCAGAACCACTTTTGCTGTCATTGGCTGACTATAAATAACAGAAATTCACCTCTTGATCAGGTTAAGATTAGTTTAATGTGATAACGAATCACCATACAAGGTGAACCATGAGAAGAATTTTATGAAACGAATAACTAAGAGGGCATGTGAAGACTGAAATGCTTATAGTCTAGCTTATTCGTAGCCTACTGAGATGGACGTAGGAATTTGGAATACGTATGTATACTTATGAAAGCGTAAAAAATATGACTTATGGAAAACATCCTTGGGAAAAGTCGAATGTAACTTCGTGTGAAGTACAAAATTCTTATTATGTGAATGGGAAGCCCCGAGGATCATTACGTAGTTCTAAAATCTAATACGTTTTACACGGAAATGTGTAGAACTGGAAAAATTTCGTATGAAATCGTGTTGTTCTTCAAAGATCAATTGTTTTTTTGTAAATCTTGAAGGAAATTTCAACTATCGAAAAATTCAAGTTTCAGGCGAATAGTTATAAGTAAAATTTTTACCTAGTTTACTTGAAAACGGGATAATAAAATTGACCTCATGAAGGAGTTACGAGTGGGGTTGATGAAAATTTTTCATTTTATGTCACATGAAAAAAAATGACACCATTTTCCGATTTTGATTTAATTTCTTTTAATGTATAATATGATTGTATGTATGTATCGCCTGAATTTTAGGTTCACGGTTTTGAGAAAACTACAAAAATGATATTTTTAGAAAACGTGGTCTTCATATAGGACCAAGTCTGAAAGAAGTTTGGTACCTATTGGTTCAGTAGTTCTGGAGAAAACTGAAAAACAAAAAATTCCTGAAGAAGTGGTTTTTCCAAGATTTTTGAGATACTGAAAAACTGATCTAACTAAAATTTTCTGAACAGAATTTCTTTACATCAGTGTAAGTCTGATAGGAGATTGGTGCCTATTCGTTCAGTAGTTTCTGAGAAAACTGGAAAAAAACAAAGTCGCTGAAGAATATTTTTGGTTCACGTTCACAACTTTGAGAAAACAACAAACGGGATAGGACTAAAAGTTTCATGAAACATAGTCTTTATATAGAACTAGGTCTGAAAGATGTTAGGTGCCTGTTATTCCAGTAGTTTCCAAGAAAATTGGAAACCAAAAAATTTCTTCAAAAGTTGTTGTAGGGGTTTGTTGGTTTGGAGCATCGAACCTGGGACCTACATATTTGCCAGCTAAAAGAGGTGAACTTAACCGCATGGCCATCTCACTGCCAACTATAACTAGCAAATTTATTTTGTATTGAGCAAGGTATGGTGGTGCCCACACACTCCCCCTCTAAAGAGACTCAACACGAGTTGAACAACATTAGATGCTGTGGGAGGTTGGACGGAGCCAGAAATGCCTCTTACACACAGGCTTATACTACCTATATGCGTTCTATTTCCACTATACAGGGCGCCATCTATTAGTAACTCAAGTTAGGAAGGAGAGTTGTGAGTTCCACCATGCACCACTAGGGTGCGTGCATTTCCAGCACACATCGAGGGTCACCAGATTTAGGTTTTGTTGGTTTGGGGAATCAAACCTGGGACCTACATATTCACCAGCTAAAAGCAGTGAACTTAACCACATGGCCATCTCACTGCCAACTATAACTGGCAAATGTATTTTGTATTAAGCAAGGTATGGCAGTTCCCACGGTAGTTTTTTCAGAATTTTGAAGAGATTACAAGAGGGATCGAGTTGAAATTTTCAAGCTAGATTTTCCTTACATCAGTGAAAATCTGAGAAAAGTTTTGTGCTTATTTTGTTGGATGTTTTCAGAAAAGTGGATAAGAAAAAATTGCTTGAAAAGTGGTTTTTCCAATATTTTTAGCAAATTACAAAGGATTGGGATAAAATTTTCCCAATAGATTTTCCTTACTTATGTGTAAGTTTGATAGAAGTTTGATGCCAATTCGCTATGTAGTTTCCTATAAAAATGGAAAATAATTTTGGTTCACAGTTTTGAGAAAACTAAAAAAGGGATAGAGCCGAAATTTTCGCCAAAAGTGGTTATTATTATGTAGGATCAGGTCCGATGAGTATTTGAGCCTATTGTTTTGGTAGTTCCCAAGAAAAATGGAATATAAAGAATTCCTTGAAAATTGGTTTTTCCTGGATTTTTATGAAACTACTATTGAAGGAATGGGGCAGAAATTTTCACAATAGATTGTCATTATGTGAATACACGTTTGGTAGATGATTGGTATCTATTGATTTGGTAGTTTCCTATAAAAATATAAAAAAAAAAAATGAAAAATTGCAGGAGAAAAGCAAGTTTACTCTGTTCCTTGAAGTATCTTTCTCTTATTTACGATGTAAGGGGTTACGTGCGTCTTTTCTTCCTTGCATTATATATATATTTGTTTTTGTTCATATTGTAGATGAAAATTGTCAAACTGGATTTTCTAGCACAGTTTTTCATATAAAAGGTAATAGCCATTCACAAAAGTACGAAAAGTGGCTTTAAAAGTAAATTTTTATTAAATTTAGAGGTTAAGATTGGTCCTTGATGATAATAGCCTGATAATAAAAAACTAAAGAATTTAAATTTGCACACGTTTCATTGACTAGTTTTGGAAAATTTACGAAAAGAACGGAAGTTTTCCTTTTTCAGATTGGAACCACTGTAATCTTACTGCTTCAAAACAATAAAAAATTTTGTTCATTTTTTGGTGAGACAAATTATATTTTCTTAAATTTCCTCAAATTAAAATTACGATGTAGTATCCTTTTCGAATAGCCCTCCATAAACGTAATTGATACATGTGGTCTCTATGCTTACGGGAAGGAATGTCATTGGTGAAAAAAAAAAAAAAATAATACTAACCTAAAATAACTATCTTAATAGATGAGGAGAAAGAAAAGTTTTATTGAGTGATTTTTACCTCATTCATGATAACTTCGGTTGATCGACACAATAAATCGAATACTACAGGACAATATTTTTAATAAAAATATGACTCATATGTCATACGAATATTGCAGCCTACGAGCAAAAAAAGTGTAATTATGTTACAGTAAGCGAATCAATAATTAAATGAATGAAGTGCGCTGAGAAATGGTTAACGTAAGTCAGGGTTAGAAAATGTGTATTGGGCAAGAAGGGAGAAAATTTTCTGGAAGAATAAGAAAAAAGCTACTAAAACAACTTTTAGAGAAAAAAAGCGAAAATGAAAATATAATCCAGACCGAATAATTAAAGTGAGAAGGAACTTAATCAAAAAAAACAAACAAAACGGACGTTCTCTAGACAAGGAGAAATGCAGTCGAGCAAAAATGCTGACTTGAAATACCTAAGGGTAGTTAGTAACTCTAGAAGAGAAAATACGTGGAAAAATATGAATTAAAGAAGAGTGTGTGTGTTTTAATATGTGTGAGTGAAACAAAATGAATGAACAGGACGAACATAAAATATTAAAAAATATTCGAACACATATTACCAAAATATGCGGAATGTAAAATACAGGAATTATCGCCACAATCTCTTTTTCTGATTCATATTTTATGCTAAATTCAATTATCTTCGCAGAATATATACTCGTATTTGTAGAAAATTTTCAGACCTAAACAGATCAATTTTCAAATGTCAAATTTAATCTTGGAGCTACGCTCGATAAAAATGATCTGAACACAGATTTGAATCTGATGTAGACTAAGGTAATAGAATAAGATAACGAGGAAAAAAATTCTGGAAAAAATGTTTCTCTGGTAGGTATGATTATTTTATTCTATGCCATATATTTTCAGTTAAATACCATAGGAAGCAAATAGTATAGACATATAATATTTTGAAGGATTGGCTGAAATAGATCAGATAAGGACAGTCGTCACAGAGCTCGACAAATGCTATTTTTGTTTTAAGAAAAAAAAGTGAAAATATTTGAAAACTTTTTCCAAAGTTATTTTCAAGAATTTTTTTTGCTGAGAAAGAGTTTTAGGGATTTTTCATTGGTTAGCCTAGCCATGAAATTACAAGAAAAATATTTTTATCGATAGGGATTTATTAGCGCTGCCAGTCTGAAGAAAAATCAGTTATCTAAATTTTAGAAAAATATATTTTACTTGTAACCTGTCCAATGAGATGACATCTGCCGAAAATCATGGAAAATTGTTTTTCCTTAATGACCAATATTTTTTCCACATTTCAGAAAAACCCACCTTATGGGTTAAGAGTAAGTTTCTCATTACATATTCGGCTATTGGGAGTTTCCATAGCCGCTGGGAGGGCTATAGTCAACAAAAAATAGAGGTGATGGTGTATGTTATCAAAAATAGGTTTGTTTGTTTATAATGGATTCTATTAATGACCCATTCATAGAATCCATTGCAAACAAACAGACCTCTCCAAATTTTTGAACGAATTCTCGGTGGTTTGCTGTTTTAGTATTGTTTCTGCACCTTTGAAAGGACATGTGTCTGCTTTCTACATCAATATATTCAACAATTTGTAGATAAATAGGTTATAACACTTATTCCTTCAAGACAAAACTAAGAAAAATCAACAAAAAAATGAAACTTACATAAGATTTACATCGTTGATAACATACACCATCACCTCTACTTTAGTTTGATAAAAATCCACCAGATGTCAGCCACTTTGATGGAAACTCCAATAGCCTTTGACTAATAAAGTACTGGACCAGTAAAGAACGATGATTTCTTGTTAGACATGTCGGCCCTAAATATAGGCAGCCAAAGCGTACCTTTTGATGAACTTTACGTTTATGCACGTTATCCTTGTGAATTTAAAGGGTGTCTTCATTAAATATGTTCCAAGTTGGTGATCTCAAGCAAAACGTCGAAAAAACGTAGAAGGTACACAGGGTTGCCTACTTTTACGGCGACATGTCTTGACATTAAAAATTACATTGAGCTTATGGAGGTTTACTGGTTTAGTACTACATAGTCAAAGGCTATAGCCTTTACAATAGTCAATAAATTCAATTTCAAATAATTTTTTGAATATTAAGTTAGGTACCTACATTAAAATCGGCGGTTCATCCTTTTCAATGGACTCAAGTATAAAGACGCAACGTTGAATGAATAATAAAAATGAGTTCCTGCGAATAGGCTATATAATATTTCTGATGTCACGGGCATTAAAAACGATTATTTATAGTTATTCCCATATGCATTAATACTCTATGGTTTCCAAATGTCTACATATATATGCTCAATGTGGTCTCTATGGCCGAATCTTCATATCCTTTCATTTCATTCATTTTGAATTCGGCATGCTTTGACGTTCTTTGGAAATTTCTTGTATACTTCCCCCCATCCTCATTCCTAACCTGCTTTATATCAACAATACTCGAGCCGACTTTTTAGCTCTCCTTTATTTAATTTTTTTTTCTTCCCTGTCTGTTCATTAAGCGTCCATCTTGCGTATTCCGGATATTAAATAATTAATTTTCTTTCATCTTTCATTTCTCCTACACACGCATCTCGTGTATGTATGTGTATATATATATATATATATATATATATATATATATATATATATATATGTGTGTATATATGAGTTTCTATTGGCCTTTAAACAATAACGATTTTTTGTTTTCCTATAATACGAATCTGTTTTGCCGAACGAACAATACATGAATGGACCAAGATTTTTTTTTTTTTTAATTTTTTAATTTTTAATTTTATTATTTCTCTTTTTGGAAGACGAGAAGTAAAAATACCGAAGGCTTCGAGCTTTTGCATCGCTTTCTCACGCTTCTAAATTATTATTTGGTAGAAGCCCAAGTTATGCTCTGCCTGGACGATTATTTTCTTATTAAATTTTTTTCATCTCGTTCCTTTTATCACTTCATCAATTGTTTCGATTTGGGTCGGTTTCAGATTAATAAATTGGATCTGAAAGGACAAGCTTCAGCTTGTTCTCGATTACAAAGTACGGCGTACCTATATTTTCCTTTTTATTTTTCCGAATTCTTTGTGTTTTTGAATTTAATGACGGTTGTTGACGTTTGATTTGTTTTGTAATCGCGTGCATGCTTTAATGTCGAATGAAAAATACGATGACGTAGGTCATTATACTTACTCATTTTTTAGTCTTTTGGCTAGTCTCAAATTCTCCTTACCTATCGAAACTATTGTTTCGTCTCCTTTTAAACATAAATAACTTTGCTATGTAGGTGTAGCTGCACGTTTTCGACATTCCTATTTTTGACAACACATTAACTCTTCCTCGAAAGCCTAAAGGCTGTACGAATTTGACACCCTTGAAATCGTTTGTCAGGTTTTCTGTTTTCGAATACCCTTTACTTTTGCTTCATTTTTGATAACCATAAATACAGCTTCTGATGATATCGTCCATTGGATAGACAACAGCACTATATTATAGCTTGAATATTTCATCAAGTTCGAACCCCCCCCCCACACTTCAATTTGCAAAAAGAAATTAAATTTTTTCAATTACTCTTATTCATTTGTCTCTTTGTGCGAAAATAGAACAGAAAACTCGTGGTAAATGCTTTTTTCAGGATTTCGATAAAATCACTATAAAGCGATCGGGGATAATTTTTTACGTACGTGCAAATTATAAGAGAAAATATTTCTGGAAAAACTTTTGCGCTCTTGGTTTTGAAGAAAACCATGGAAGAGAGACAGCTTAAATTTTCATGTAACGTAGTCCTTATGTAGGACCATATATCTGATAGGAGTTGAATGCCTATTGGTTCAGTAAGAAGTTTCCGAGAAAACTGGAGAACAAAGAAATTTGTCGGAAACTGGTTTTTTCTGCATTCTAAAGAAACTGTAAAAGGGTTCAGGCTTAAATTTTAACGTTACATCGTTCTTTTGTATACGTGTAAAGTCCGATAGAGTTTGGCACCTATTGGTTCAGCAGTTTCCTGAAAAACAAGAAAAGAAAGAATTGCCGGAAAAGTGGTTTTTTTCAGCATTTTGAAGAAACCAAAAAAGAGATGGGGCTGAAATTTTCACGAAATGTAGTACTTATGTAGGATCAGAAATGACGGGAGTTTTGTGGCGATTGATTAAGTAAAATGTGCAACAAAAAAAAGTTTCTAAAGAAAAGCAATTGGCCTGTGTTGCTTGAAGTATCTCTCGTATTTACGGCACAACACTTTGAACAATGAAATTTCGAAAGATCGACGTGTTTGTTCGATGTCGACAACTATCGATAGACCGATAGACGATTGTAATTTTTTCCACGCAGTTGAAATTCAGGATTGTTTTTTAAGTTGTAAGTGTAAATTGGAAAACTGTGTTTTCTAGCCAAGTATTGCTACGTTAAAGTGTTTTTTTCTTGAAAGTAAATCAATTTTACTCAGATTTTCTGTCCCATTCGCCCGTTTTCCTCCATTGAGAGGTTTAACAGTCATCGGTGTGTGAACGTATACCTGGATTAAGATCCTTACTTTTCGTAGAAATCACACTTTATAGATCATTGGAGAGAGTTTGAACTGATCTGATAAAAATGATTTCATTGAAACGAAATCTCCAATGAGAGAATATTACGGAGTTTTTGGAGAAGGAAAAATTAAGTATGCGCGCCTAAGTTATATCAAAATTTCATTCAGAAAACTAGAAAAAAATCACACACCCTCGTTATTTAGAGTTGGCTATCATGACCCGATTTGGCCTATCTTTTGCTTTTAAAATATTATCAACATATATGCACATATTTATTTTGTATTACTTATTTAAAAGAGTGTTTTTTCCTTCCTAATTTTATAAACCGTTTCCAGAATGCCGTCTCAATGGTTTACAGTTCGCGATTGGAGGAACTGTGAAATCGTCGGAGGATTCTTGCGTGAAGTGCTCGTGCCAAAATGGCGGCATGACGTGCTCGAAAAATGCGTGTCCCGTATTGCAGTGTCCACCATCCATGACCATACACGAAGAGGGAGCATGCTGTCCTAGTTGTAACGGTAAGTGGGTACAGCAGACAATATAAATGACGAGTAACTACCAAAATTGGACTATGTCCACGTTTGAAGTTTTTCAGAAGTAGATATAGATACCGATGTAGTTTAGCTGGTCGGCAACGACTGATATTATAAATCTGTTTTTCATATTGCTAAGGACAATAAACTCTACAACCAACTTTATGCCTATTAGTCATTTTGAAAAGTCATATTGTTTCCAAGACGCCTGTTTTTGGATAGATTTTGTATAGCATATCAATTGCCGAAGATGGCATGTCACAACTTCAGGAATATTTCACTATAGATACTTAATGATATTTTACCGATCCACTCAATTTTTCCATGACTAAAGGTTGAAAAAAAAAAAAAAAATACTAGTCCTTGTAATTACAGATTTTTTTTTCAATGTTGAACTTTAGTTTTTCAATGTATAAATTTTCCAAACATTAAAAAAGATGTGAGAAATCGGCAGTTGGTACTGCGACAGTCAAAATAATACAATAGAATACAATAGATTTAGATTGTTGCAGTATTTTACTGCGCAACACTTACTGCGATCTTATACTTATTAATATTCCTCTTCCAACAATCAAATATTTGACGAGGAACATTGGTTAATGGTTTACTCGTAATCACGGTTTTTTTGGTTCTAGTCCAAGTGAAAGCCAGTCATAATGAAGTCGTGTTGTAGTTTTGGAGGAAAGAAGCTTTGGAAATTTATTTCCAACTTAGTAGGGCTGTATCCATATGGTGGGGTTTGGGTGTCAAATCCCCCAATGCTCTAAAAAAACTACTAAAATACGTGTTCTGTAACACGAAAAATAATTGAAAAATTTTTTCGTTCAAGAAATTGATTTCTAAGATTACAAGACCCCTCGAACGGATGAATCCTGGATAAGGCACTATAATTTAATCTTAGATCAAAACTTGGCAGAATAAGTCAAAGAAACATCTCATAAGTTGTGCAACCACTTACCTACCAAAATTGGAGTTCTCTGAAAAAAAATTGAAATTAAGATGTCTGGATTGATGAATTATAAATAATTTTTTTATAAAAAATCAATTAGGTAAAATTAATTATCACTTACCTACTTAAGGGAATCACTATAATAAACGTACAAGCCGTTAATTTGTTTAATAAAATTATTTCGCCGATATTATTTTACCAATTATTCCCTCATATTTGATGTGCATGTGACACTACCCATACAGACACACAAAAAAAATGTTCGTTGCTTCGTCCAAAACAACAAATTCTACAATGTTATTATAGGCTCTTCACTAGAGGAGACGTTGTTTGCAGGTAACTTTATGGCTCCTCGTTGGTTGTGCACGTGCGCCTGAACTTGTCTTCTTTCCATATAGTTTGTTATGAAACGTCGACAAATACGAATTAATGACATTAAACGCATATAAATTCCCTTTGATTCATTTGTTTAAGAACATTAATTCGCCGATAAATTGAAGGGAATTCATCGACAAATCAGTCGTTGAGTTACACACAAATTGAAAGGAATCGAATAGAATTCGTCGTTGAATTCTATTCGATTTGTCAACGAATTAATATCCATAAACACACACAGAATAAAGGGGATTTGGGTGTATTTAACAGCCTTAAGTTGTCAGATTCGATTCCTTTCAATTTGTGTGTAATTCAACGACTGATTTGTCGATGAATTCCCTTTGATTTATCGGCGAATTAATGTTCTTAAACAAATGAATCAAAGGGAATTTATATGCGTTTAATGGAATTATTTCTTGTGCATTTAACACCCTTAATTTGTCAACAAATTAATGTTAATTTGTTGACATTTTGTAACAAACTATATGGAAAGAAGACAAGTTCAGGCGCATGTGCACAACCAACAAAGAGCCATAAAGTTACCTGCGAACAATGTCTCCTCTTCACTAGCAGGCATGCGCATAAAGGTGATAAGAGATGAACTGCCATTTTATGTTATTATATTTATATAGTAGCAATTAAAAATGTAAAATTCTTGAAAAAATGAGAAACACTAGATGGCAGCTCATCTCTTATCATCCTCATGCACATACCTGTTATTAAAGAGCCTTACTATAGGTAAGTATTCCAGAAAAATCCTGGGGTAGCACAAGCTAAAGTGGCATGGAACGGAGCTTCAGGGCTGGTATGAGCATATAATTGAATATGGAAATTGAAAATGTATCACTTCAAACCACATTAATCAAAATTTTAGGAAGAGTTTTCATCATCCTACTTTCAACCTAAATTGTGATACATCAAAAATCCGTGGCTGGTAAGAATGATGACCAAGTACTTTATCATGTGATGTGATTTGTTTTACCATGTATCATGTAGGAGTCAAAAGTACCATGGTGCAACCAGAGACATATAACTTAAGAGATCTCCAACAAGTGGATCAAAAACATGATTGTCAAAAATGAACAATTTCTGATCAGGATATTTGTTACTGCGCATGCGTCACGTGGTTCTAATGACGTCCATCTTACTTATATTAAAAGGATTAGGTTTTCCCTCCAGCAGTTGTTGGAATGATAAATTACAGGCAAATGATGGCTCATTAGAAAAGTTATAGGTCGTAGGGTGCCCATTAATTAAAAAGTTGTTTGATAGAAACTCAGAAAGCATATTAGAAAGCTTAAAAGTAGAAAAAACAAAAAATCTGCCCATTCCTAATAGTTGATTCTGTGTGTCCTGCCGCGGTCTGATCAGCATTTTTATTTTTGTTGATTTCCATAAAAAAATTTGAATGATGACTTATCACTTGTATCTTTGACTTAGTAGGAATAGTAGTAGTGTAGTTATACATTCGCAGCAAATGCATTTTGGCATAAAATTCAATGATAAATTTCATGAATTGTGCCAGCACAGATTGTAAAATTCTGATAGTTTTGTTCTCATTTTTGACATATTTTTGTAACACAGTGTGTATAGAGCATTAGACGTCTCTTCAGCTCTATGTCTCTAACTACAACAATCTCAATTAACCGAAGACCGAATCTATTGATTTTGGTGTGGATTGATGTAAGGGTACTTGTGGTACCGCCATTTTTTTTTATACCGCGGTAATTCTATAGCTATAAAACGCGTAAGTTTTAACCAGTAACTGCGGAACGTAACACAAGTATTCACTTGAATAAATTATTCGAACATACTCTTAATTGTGATGCTGATTGACCGGATGGTACTTCTAATATGTTCGATTTAATTCTGATTTCAGCCTCTAAGATACGTAATTTTCAATCGATGACTATAAAATTTAACACAAACATTGATTATGACCTACAATAACAATTGGCTGATTTTTGAAAACCTACATTTTCTTACGACGCTATGGCTGTACTGTTTTTTTAAAATAATTTTTTCACTTCTCTCAAAACTGAAGGGACATCGTCATTTACATATTATCGTAAACCATTTAGTGCTTCAGTACCTATACCTAGATATTTATCTATTTTGTCTCTACTACTTTGCCAAATTTTTAGCAATGCCATTTTATTTATAGCGTGATTTTTTTTTCTCGTATTCTCGCAGGTACCCGCGAACTTATGCCGCCTCCTGGAAGAAGATGCATTCTGGGATCAGTTGTGCAGGAAGCTGGTGCTACCAAGAAGTACGATAAGGATACGTATTGCATGTGCATGAATTCGACGTCGATTTGCGCCCGAGATACGTGCCCACCTCTGAATTGCCCTCGTGACCGACAACACTTTCCAGTCGGCGAATCGCGTTGCCCGCAGTGTCAATCGCATTACGAGAACAGAACCGTGTGTTTGGTCGGAGACAAAATATATAGGGTAAATATACTCTGCAAATTATACCTTATAATGTTATAGGTAATCAATAATACATGCCTATATTATTTTGTACTTACCTAGTCTTTGTGAGAAAAGAAAAACACAAAAAAAAACAACAAACGATCAACTTATGACCCCAGCAGATATTTTTCGTATAGTTCGCATAAAAGGTCAACTGAAAACGTAAGTCGTATACCCAACACGTTCACTGTATGGCGTTGCTATGCTTCAGGCAATAAATTTGTTCTGCTAGTCTCATGATCGAGTTCTGGTTCAAGTGAAACCCAATAGGTGGCAGAAAAAGCACATTTTTTAATGTAGAAGTTCGCTAAGTTTAGTCTAGATGACGTGATTATGTAAAATTTTTGTATTATTTTGCTTGAAGATGATTTCGATGAAGTATGACTGTCAACGACTGGCTCAAAAAAACAAATATTTTCGTTAATTGCTTTAATTTTTTTTGTTTAGTAATTTCTCATCGAACGTAAAAAAAAAGAGAAAATATTGCAATCATTGAAAAACATGCTGAAAGTTAAAAATGCAGCATTTTTGAGTAGGTATCGACAACAGGCCAATTCTATGGAAAATGCTCAGCTTTAGACTGTTAGCTTTCTGTTTCAAAATTAAAGTTACAGTTTATGGTTGACAATGAACTTGATTTGGCCTTCCAAAAATCATATTCCATATATGTATTAGGTAAGGCGAAAGACATTTTCATAAGTAGGAAGATCCTATTAATGGAAAATATGAGTCTACTATAACCTGATTCACACTTGGCTTGTTTTCGTGCTACTAGCCAGCTACTTGGGGTACTATTCTGTTGACAGTTAAAGTTACTTGTTGTTTTAATTTTCCTAAGTTAACTTCAACTTGGCGGATTGTCATATGAGATTTTAATGAGATTCTTGTAAGACTATCTGCCAAAATAAAGTTAACTTTCATGGCTAAGTCCCACATTTGGTAGAAGATTCATGCCTCTTAGTTTAGAGTTATTTCCAGGAAAATTAGAAAACATCAAATTTCTGAAAACGTGGTTTTCGGAGGATTCTGCGAAAACTATTACAAGAATAGGGCTGAAATTTCAGTGGAAGATAGAATTCATATAAGAGCAAGTCTGGTTTAAATTCCTGTAGTTTCCATAAAAAATTGTAAAAAATTGTAAAACCGATGTGAACAGAACATCAATAGTGCGCCTTGCAAATATTTCAAGAAAATTATAAGTCTCTAAAAATTCACAGGTGTTACACTTTATAAGAATGAGAAAAGAGCGTTGAAAATGAATATAAAATTTAAAAAACTGTTGTTCATTTTTTTGTCTTCTTACATTTTCAATGTTAACACCACCTCTTCATTCTTCATTGCAAATTTTCTCTCCCCACTTTTTTTTTACCATCATGATCTACTTTTCTCATACTCTTCACCAATAAAACATTTGTAAAAATCTGATGGAGAAGACCTTTTCACAAACCGACTCTAATAGCATTTTCAATGCTATAATGTAGGTACAGACATATTTTTCATGATGAGTTAACAATTATTTGTTATTTTGCAGCAGGGTGATTTGTGGAAAGAAAACGAATGTAAGACGTGTTCGTGTATTCGAGGTGAAACAAAATGTGCCATTGAGCAGTGCCATCAGTCCAATACGCGATGTCCTCAAAATATGACGCTGCAAAAAGAACCGGGTTCCTGTTGTCACAAGTGTATAGAAGGTATGTGTTTTTTTAGATAAAGGCCATTAGTATACAGAAACGGGGCTATCTAAAATATTTCTCTAACTTCGTAACTGGTTGTTGCCCAGAGTTACTGAAATATTGTGATTATAATAAAACATAATTAAATTGTGTGTGCCCTATTACAAAATTATATGCTTACATTATGAACCCGAAGAATGTAGGGGTCTGCGTGCCATGTAGTGGTTAGGTGCTCCTCTCAATGTTTGTTTGTCTCTATCATAATTACTTTAATATGTAAAACGTGTTAAATTTTTCAATGAGTTTATTTTAAGTGTAAGCATGTGTGAGGTATATGTATTTGCTCGGTCTCTTTAATTTGATTACTTAAGGCTTAGAAATAAAATATGGGCCCACGAATTTACAATCTTCAATTTTACACTTTTGGTACCCTTTGCTTTTCAACTGCTAGTGCCGGACTTTCATACATTACACCGTGCAGGTTGTCGCCAAGCATGGTAATGGTGTGTCACTTTACTCATCATTCCTTCTTCGGAGGGAAATGTCATTCCTGAGTCCCTTACACTACTTCCCCCTCAACCTGTAGTAGTTATAAAGGCATAAACTGAAAAAAAAAACAAAAAAAAAAACAACCAAACTGGACACTTGTTAGCTAGGTAAACATATACAGAATGCAGTTGTCGATTCAGCATAATTTTTTTATGGTGGGTGGAGGGGTTGGAAAAAAATGCAAATAATTTTGAGAAGTCGACCATTTTTGTTTTGTTCCCCAACAAAATATTTGGACGGTCTTTATTTGAATACTGGGTCATACTACCATTTTTTTTTTGACATTTGAAGCGCCTGGATCACCGACTGAGAGAGTCATTATTAATTTTTATTATAGTTACATATTATAATGTGCTTACGATCAAGTATTATATTTGTGGGTGTGTGCGTAGAATAATACACCGCACCACACAAACACCAGAGTATGCGAAGCGTGTTCTTCGGTCGGAGTGTGTGTGAGCCTAGCTCGGTATTCGATTTAGCTATGCAGACAAAATACATAGCCGTGAGCGTAAAAAGGTAGTTTGTGGAGTTTAATCTACTGGCCCACTACGTGATCGACGAGTGTGTAACACACTCGTTCGTCAACGATCACCCGTCGCCACAATATTAAAAATCAGACACCCCAAAACCCTTCAGGGTCTTTGGCGTTGTTAGCTGTGCATGAAGTGTAGGTAACCAAACATAGGTCATGGAGGTGGAGCTTAAGGATTTACGAGAATAAAAAGTTCAAGATTCGCAATTATTCTAATGGTCAGCAATCCCGCAGAAAAGAGTGGCTAAAGGGAAGTTGGTTTTTAATAATTTAGATAATGACGAAGATAACTCGTCCAATCTAAAATAATGCATAATTTACAGATTTGCAGACGCGCCAGAGATCACTTCAAGTGACATAACTCTTCTTCAATGCTTGAACATAATATTTCTAATCGTTCGAGGATAATTTGTGATTTTTTATTTTATTTTTGTGTTTTTCATTTGTTGTGTACTACAGAGGATGGCGTATGCACCGTTTACGGAGATCCACACTACAAGACTTTCGACGGTCGATCGTTCAGTTTCCAAGGTCTGTGCAAGTATCAGCTGACCGGAGACTGCCAGGATCAAACGTTTTTCATACGCGTGACGAATGATGGTCGTGCGACAAAAACGTCAGCGTGGACAAAAACGGTTTCAATTCGAGTGAGTGGAATGCTCAATCATTTTTTGCACGTCACAATAAGGGGCCGTTTTTCGCAGCCCATAGGCGACACATAGAATGCTAATCGAGATTTTTACGTAGTACTTTCGATTAGAGTGGTAATATTTTTTTTACATTTTTTAATTTTTCTTTTCAGATGGGAAAATTGAAAGTCAATTTAGGCGATAAAATGCGCGTTAAAGTGAACGGCGAACGAGTGGCGGTGCCGTTTGAAAATTATTTCGTCAACGTAACCAAAACAGCGTACAGTGTCTTAGTGAGAACGAATTTAGGGGTGAAAGTGGTGTGGGATGGAAACAGTTTCCTGGAGGTATCAGTTCCTTCTTCGTACAAAAGTAAGTTTAAATTATTCAAATGAGTTGTGGGTCGTCGATGCAACAGCAGTGATTGTCATTGGTGATTAAGCCGCTGAGGTTTCACGAACATTTTTTTTTTTTTTTTTTTTTTTTTTTCAATCATCGAATAAATTCCTGGCTGCCAAGTGCGTGGAGGCCGTTTTTCTTGTCGAAAGTGCTGTTGCCAGGCATGCCGACTAAACAGACTATGTAGAAACTGTAGAGGATAGTTAAATGGTTCGTGTTAGGCGAGGTCAGTTAAAATTGAACCTTCTCATTCGTCATCGTCAGTGTGGGTGGGCATGTAGAATAAATTTGCTAATATATGGTGATAATTTGTTCTTCATAAATGTGATCAATCAAATAGGTAGGTAATATTGTGACCATATGTTTCGGCTGCACACAGAAAAATCTAATCTTTTTATTGATGTGAATTAACTGCGAGAAGAAAATTCAGAACACTGGCAATTATCGGCTTTCGCCAACTCAGAACACACGTTTTTCAACGTAGAAGTATGGTACTTACATTCCATGCCAAAACTGAATCAGTTTCTTGATTTTTTACGAAGTCAAATGACGAAACTCTATTTGTCTACTTATTAATGCTTGGCAGCATTCAAACAAACCATCTTCTTGAGGATATGAACTGAAAAGAAATTACATAAATCTGACAATTATCAGCTTTAGTTGGTGGCCCAAAGAACGCATTTCTCTTCTGTGTAGCCTAAGCATAACATTAACGTTCATTACAAATTTCTAAGTTTGTGACTTATCAGCTTTCATCATGTATCGCAGAATTAGTAAAAAATTCAGTACAATAATGAAGGTGAAAATGATATGTTTACCCATATTTAGGTAACCGAGTCGCAGAACTCTTCAAGGCAATAAACTAATTTGGATGCACAAACATCTAAAATAAACAACCAGGTGCGGGTTGTTTGGGAGGCTTATATTGAAAAAATTACAATAGAAAAAATACGACTACAATTGAAAAGCTTGGGGGAGTGTAAGTCATCAACAACAAAAATTAATAAGACGTATTAGCAGGTATCTTGAGATTTTCCCTCTTTCTTCAAGCTGACAGTCTAGTTTATTAAGATCATTGCTTAGCTGATTGTAGAATCTTACTCATGTTCGTCACACTGATCTAAAAATAGACCAAAAAAACGATTTCGCGATCTTCTTAAGTCGCACTGATTATAGATAGTTCTCATAAATGGGTAGCCGAAGGGATGAAATAATCTCGCATCGAAAATAGTCTACAGGAAAATTACGTTTAAAATGGTCATTAAAAATAATTTTTCGATAATAAGCGTAATTTTGGTTTAAACGGCGCTTTATTAATGTTCCATGGACTAAAATGTTGAAAGTCTCTTTCCCCATCTCTCGTGATAAATTTTCTAGGGGGAAAAATCACCTTAAGAAATGTCTTTTTGTAAAAAAATATTTTCAGAAGGGTCGTATGTACCTTCAACATTCTGTGTATTTCTTTTTGTGCATGCGCATAGTTGAATCTATCTTTCTTCCGTATCATAAAACGAAGTTTTCTTTTGACGGATTTTCACAAAATTTTAGCCCCATGTACCTAAATGCCTATCCTTCGATGGTTTCTGCGAAGTTTCATTTCTAAGGCTCTATTCTGAGAGAGCTGTAATTGAATTTGAAAGATTTAGTTCTAAACCCCGTTCTCTTCAAAGTTATTTCTCCATTCTACTTACTGGTTTTTGCGTCAGTGTCAATTCTGACGAGCCAAAACGCAAATAACTGATAGCTTTACCTAAATTTGAAATCTTTCATCGAATTTGTTTCTTTAGAAAGCTAGTTTTCAGTTTTACTTTTTAGTTTTAACGTCTGTTCTGTGAAGAAAAGGTTCAAAATACTAACTTTCAAGTTCCGCACTTTCCCAAATCGAATAGCAAGTTTGAAAAATAAAATATAAAAAAATATAAAAAACAACAGTACTCGGTACATAAAATTAATTCGTTCGTTCGCTGAATTATTCGTTTATATGTATATCTATATCATAAATTGAAGATTTTTTTTTGTCGCATTATCACACCCCTCCCACTAGATGAATTTTCACGAAATTTTGGCTCCATGTACCTAAATGCCTATTCGTAGATGGTTTATGCGAATTTTCATTACAAAAACTACCTTTCCGAGAGGTGTAATTAAGTTAAAGAGTTTTTGTTCTAAACCTGTTCTTTTCAAAGTTAGTGTTCTCAATTCTACATAATGGTTTCTGGGTAAGTGACAGTTTTGAAAAATGAAAACTCAAAAAAAAACTGGGAACTTTAACCAAATTAAAATGTTTTTACAAAAAGGTTCAGTTATGGAGGTGTGAAATTCCACTATTGGCTTCTGTCAGTGTTGCCATTCTACGCAACATCGAGAGATACCGGACCAATAATGTCGCAAGTGAAGGAGTTGGTTGGGATCTGCTGGTCAACGATTTCCCAGCATGAATTTTCCAATCACACTTGAGCATATAAACTGCACTGAAACACCAAACCGGTCGTCATTTAGGGTTGGGAGTGTTACGGCAACTGATCTCGAACTTACAGTGCAGTGTTGCCAGGTTTTTGACACTGAAAAGCGCCTAAACTGTTTTCAAAAATCGCCTGTATCGCCTAACTGTATTTAATTCTAAAAATAATCGAGACCATCTATTTTCCCTTTATGATATGATTTCTTCTTTGCTCGCCATCTACGCACAATTAGATATGAAGTAACGTAAATGCGAATTTAAAACCTTATCATTATCATGTTCTTTGATACGTTTTACCATCAACTATCGATACTGTGTTAACAAATACATGGATTTCCTCGTAACTGTTTTATCAATGTTGAATGAAATATCGATATTTCGATGTGTCATGAGAAAGCTGTATAGTTTGTATCGATATATTATCGATAATCGGTGGAAAATTTGTTGAGACCACCAATCCTTCTCCCCTCTCACTCATACAAACACACGATTACATAAAATACATAATTTATTTATATCTATTCGCGGCTACACTGCTCTACCACTTCCGCCGCTCATTCGTTCATTTCCGTTAACATTCGTTTCTCTCTCATAAATGTACTTTGCATAAATTATGTATCTTCTTCGAAATACACTCGCTTCTTGGACGGAACTTCGCTTAAATCTTCTTTTCTTGTTTCATCTCCGATCCTCATCCTCTATAAAATTTAACAAGAAAAAACGACATCGAACGCCCCTGGGGGCGTCTCTTGAATTGTTTGAAATCGCCCAGGTAAGAGCATACTCGCCCGTGGTCATTTTTAGGCGCCTGATGGGTTGCCAAAATCGCCCATTCGGCGATTTATTGCCTAACCTGGCAACACTGTTACAGTGTTTTGTTCGCGAAGCCGAACACCGAAGCACTGCGCCGCGCAGACGCGCAACACCAACTCGAAATACCAGTACCAATGCGAAGAGTTGATGCCCGAGGCAGCCTTGTGAATTAATTTTGACTTTTTTTCTTTTCCTTCGGCTCCAGATCGCTTATGCGGTTTATGCGGTAACTACAATTCGAATCCGGCCGACGATTTTAAAACGCGAAACGGTCGCCTGGTGTTCGACAAAAATACCTTCGCCACTTCTTGGCAGGTGGGCAGCCGCAAAGCGTGCAAAAAGTCTGAATCGGCCTCCGGATCGTCGTGCAGTAATTTTCGTTACAGAAAAATGCGCGACAAACTGTGCAGACCACTACGAAGTCCGATGTTCTCGGCTTGCCAGGAGAAACTGCATCCGGACACGTACTTCAAGTAAGTTAACGTCACTGCGCAGAATAAACCATTGTTTGACCTAATCCGAAATTACACCACACAAAATTAGCACCTGCCCACCTATTTATACAGCGTATAGAGGTACTATAGTCTTAAAAAAAAGAAAAAAAAAAAAAAAAGAAAAAAAAAGGTACTTAACTCCGCTTGTGGAATTGCATAATATTATGAACCTTATCTCTCACTAGCCGGGTGCAGCTATCGCTATCTCATTTTGTTTTGGACACGAACTGTTTTGCTCAGCAGCCACATAAATTTGCCTTCGGTTAGAAATGAATTTGTTTTTTGTGCGCGCGCGCGCGCGCGCGTGTGTGTGTGTGTGTGTGTGTGTGTATGTGTGTACGTGCCCATACCAAAATTGGAACAGCAATTATTTCTTCAATCTCTTGAGCCTATGTAACCTTACTAGAGATAATATGATGACGCTGATCTTTCTTATACTAACCTGTTCTACGTTGATGGTTCGTGTTTTAGGTATGTCTATGCATTTCTCGTTGCAATGCTGATATCCATTCGATAAAATCTCTATCGCGCAGCACTCGCATCATTGGGGTGAATTACACGCGAGAGGCTTTTTATGCGATGGTACCGCATTTAGGTATAAATTACTTATTGAAAATTTCTTTCTATCCTACACTGTATTCCTTCCGCGTATGTTTGTTTGTATGTTTGTATGTTTGTATGTTTGTTTGTTTGTTTGTTTGCTTGTTTGTTGTTTTATTGGTCACCCTATAGCAGACCTGTTTCTTGGAAAATATTTCACGTTGATTTTTTGATGGTAGCCCCGCCCCAATGGACACACGACAGAACTTGGACAAATTGTCTTTTTAATCGAAGGCTACCAATATGCGAGCTATCCTTTTTCTTTTAGTGAGATAATGCTAATTTGGTGGATGCATTCGTACAATTTTATTTCCCCCCCCTTTTTTTTTTCACCTAATGTTCCTCGAAGGTCAAACATATCGCATTCGAAGCGTTTTTAGATCACTATAATATATGTAACATATACAAAAGGATACTTTGTTTTTGGAAAATAGGCAATTGTTTTCGTCGTTGGTTTGCATAAAATAATATCTGCTTTTGATAACGACTTTGTGGATGAAATTTCAGCTGCGACCTGTATATAGTTGTTTTTCAGTTTTTATTTCGTGTCAAATGGAACCCGATGACAGCCATATGTTAAATTCTTCGTGCTCATTGTTTCATATACAGGGTGTGTAAAGTTCAAATGTCAAAACTTGATGAGAAGATTCTACCGGTTTATTTGCAACGAAAAATGTTTTTTTGTGGTTTTTCAAATTCTCAGTCATTCGTGAGAAACTTCATTATTTGGTCAGAACATCATCTATGACTCCAAAACTGTTGGTAGCAAATCGAATCTGATTACACCAACCAAAAGAAAATTGGATTTCCTTCAGGTCTGGTACGCTCGTACTTTAAACGCAAATTGATTCGAGACAAATGACCTTTTCATCATGTAAAAAAAAAAAAGAAAGTTGGGCAATTTTTGCTTAATGTGAAAATATTTAGCAACATTTTTTTAACAACAAACAACTTCTAAATGTTGCAGGTATAGGTATTTATGGCAAAAACCTTCTCAAGGATCATAATATGAATATTTGTGATTTTGTCCATCTATTATTGTTGAAGAAAATGTACCAATTTCATAGACCCAAATATGGTGCGAATGAAGAGAAAAAAGTTAAACTTGAACGAGCATAATAGTGTTATTTGCGATACGAGTGTATAAAGTAGGTAATTTTGAGACGAGTAATGCAAATCACACGAGTATCAGTCGCCTACTTTATACGCGCCTGTCTCACATTATTTTTTGCCACACCTTGACTCTCCTCCCAAAAAATGGAAAAAAGTTGATAAGGATGAACCAAGTGTGAAATGCGTGTAAATACAAATGCATAAAGTAACGCATGCGGCACGAGTTGGTGCATAAAGTAAAAACCACTGCGTAAAGAATTTACATTATGCATTGTTTTAAAGTGTCTTCTTTGCATAGGTACCGTCAAGGTGCACATAATCGTCTACTTTACGGACAGGAGTTGACAGTTACAAAATTAACTTTATTCTTTCTAATATGGTTTACATTTTGAATAAAATTAGTTTTTCGAATAATACTTGTAAGAATATGTATTCACATTCTTAAAATAACCACAGTTTCTGTCTGTGTTTCGCACTTGCTGATATAGTGAGTTGCAGAGATCTCTCATATATATATATTAGATTTGTATTATATTCATCTATTGATGGATTTTAAGTATGGAAAGATGAAAGATGTGTCTACATGATTCTTCATTATTTTCTAAAGAGCTTACAAATCCATCAATACATGCCAAGCTAGTGGGATGATCTTGAGGAAGACGGAATGCTAATTAGTAAACATTCAGCTCAGTTCTTTCCCTAGTGCGGCTCCCCCTTGAAGAATGGGGATGTAAGAATATGTATTCACATTCTTAAAATAACCACAGTTTCTGTCTGTGTTTCGCACTTGCTGATATAGTGAGTTGCAGAGATCTCTCATATATATATTAGATTTGTATGATATTCATCTATTGATGGATTTTAAGTATGGAAAGATGAAAGATGTGTCTACATGATTCTTCATTATTTTCTAAAGAGCTTACATACTTAAGCCAAAGAAAATTATGATTTGACTGAGAATTAATTTTGTTTGATACTGATATGAAATTTTTAGCTTTTGGACTATAGAATTTTAGAATCATGGCTCATGCTTTTTAATTATAAATATTGTTTTCTACAACAGTATACCTTATGGATGTAATCGTTAATAGTGAAATGCCATTGGAAATCTCTCCTTTGGTCGCCAAGTAACCAAAATTTTGTAAGATTCAGTACCGGCATTGATACATGTATCAGTAAGATTAAAGATTATATTATCTGAAGCAGTAAGAAATATTTACAAATTTGGAATAGAGCGAATATTTACTAAAATCTGTACCTATGGCTATGTATTGCGAAAAAATTACCGTCTTTTGAATAAGTTTAAAACAGTTGATTTACTGACCATCGATAAAGTTGGAAAAGAGTAATAGAGTGAATTAAATACACTCAGTTATCGCTGAAAATTATGAAAATTCATGTATTTCATTTTTTAGAAACCTTTCAAACAAAACCCTGCCGCCATCTTTATACATTTCGTTAAGAGTTCATAGGTACGACATTTTACTCGAATCGAACAATCAGCTAGAACGATATACTTGTTTAAAAAAAACACGACAGATCCCACGTTGAGATTTTTTTACCTATTTTTTTGAGCTTTTGTACGTTACAACTGCAGATAGTCACTCCACCACTCATTCAAATACGTCCAACGAAGGTCATTTCTTATGGCCGAAATAAACTCCGTAGGTATTTTTTTCAAAATTGCTGCACTATAGGTGAAAAATTGTTTTAATAGGAACTCTCGTTCACTTTCGTGGGTTATACTCTCCGTTATTTAAAATAATAATTTTCACATTCCGTTGGTATATGTCTAAGGGTATTTTTGAAAACGTGAAAAAATGTCGGACTAGAAACCACAATTTTATACAATTCGTAGCCTCCTACAAATAATTTTGAAAATCCTTACACGTCCGTTCGTTCGCAGCATCGAAAACCTACAAATCGTTACTCACCCATTGGAAGGCGTTGGTTCATTAATAGTGCATTTCCACAATCTGATGTCGGATCGTAGATGATATTCTCTCGTTGAATAATATATATTTTGTATTACCTACACACCCGTTAGACGAAAAATCTTATTATAAATAATATATAACTAATATAAATATATTATTTTTTACTTTTTTTTTTTTTTTTTTTTTTTTTCGGTATTGGCATTTTATTAAACTTTTTTTTTTTTTTCACCATTGCAGATCTTGCCTGAGAGATATGTGCGAATGTCCGAGCAAGAAGTGTTATTGCGCATCGCTGACTGCGTATGCTCGAGAATGTCAACGACTTGGAATTCTACCGCTTTCAGACTGGAGAACCTTAACTGGTTGCTCTGCAAATAGCTCACGATACTACTGAGCCGGTATTTGAAAACGTTTTTTTTTTACACTCCTCGCATTTGATACTAGTCAGTGGCACTTGTCTCTTCACGTTTTCGCGTAAGTAACCACCGTTGAGTACCTTGGTACCTGTATTCAATTATTTGTGAGTAGGTAGGAGGAGGTACGTACCCGGAAACATGTAACATATTTTGTTTTTGCCAAAATGGTTTGGTGTAATGTTGAAATTTCAACTGAAAAGTAATAATTACGAGTCGACCGAGAACCTCGTGTCTCAAAAATTGTATTCCCAAATGGAGTGAGGTTACTGTAGATAGGTATCACTACTCACCGATCTGGTTCCTATATAACGTACAATTCTTGGCAAATAAATGTACGCTCCCTAATATGTCGCCTCGCTCATCAGAAAGGTGTGAAATAAAAACGAAAAGTTTCACTCAGAAATTGAAAGTCGATGCTTACACTCATTCGTGGTGGAGGGGCTACAGATAATCGACTGGATACGAAAAAATGAAAGTCATACTTAATGCGATAGAACTACTTTTTTTTTTTTTTTTTTTCATTGCTTATCTTTATAAAATCCAGATTCTCGTCTTACGGATAATTAAGTAATTTTTTCTTATTTCATTGCAATCGTACGTTGCGGTAATACTAAAAATCCAGTTCTATACCAGTAAAATATAAGATTGGCTAGAAATGCGTAAATCGTCGTATTTCTTTGAAAATTTGATAAAAAATGCTGAATGTTCACCAAAATGCTAATGGAAATAAGCAAAACCCCGACGATATAAAATCAAAATATTATTAAATTATATCCAAATAGTAACAATAGCTCTGTTTGATAGGACTACACCAATTTACACCAAGCTACACCGGGAGGGCGATTCCACAAATGTAGGAATGTTATATGACTTTATGCCAAGTTTTATTTGAATATTTGTGGAATATCCTTACCGGTGTAGGTTGGTGTAAGTTAGTTTAATCCTATCAAACAGAACTATAATTACCTAACGCGAGTACGAATTTAATGTCAGCTTTTTTAACCAAAAAATTTTCTATCTGTTACAGAATCATCTCGCAAGAGACACCACAACAATATTACACGCGCTTCTTAATATTTATTTTGCGAATAAGAAAAAGAAAAAGAGAAGAAGGAAACTTACCAGTTTTACCAACGATACCAACGAAAAAAAAGTCAATTCTCGTCGTTTTTTGTTTCTCTCTGTTTTGATGTTCGTGTTTTTATCTTTCCAAATGGGTTTTAATGATTTTACTTTCACGATATTATTGTGTAAATTTTATTTTACAGTATTTTTATCATTAATAGCTGTTTGTTTATTTTTTTCTTCTTTCATTTTACCCAAATATTTTTTTCACCTATTTCGCTTGCCTGTTCTCAGAGTGATCGAGAAGTATTGTCTGTTACTATGAGTATACAACTTCTCCTTATATATTTTCTCTTTTATTTCAAGAAATTTGTTCCTTTTCTTCATTGTGATATTATGATTACAATTTTTTTTTTTTTAACATTTCGTGAACCCTAGGATATTATATTATTATTTTTTAATTGTTTCACAACTCGATTTTAAAAATTGAGATGGCTTAAAACTACTAAGTACATAGATTTTTTGAAAAAAAAAAAAAAAAAAAAATCATTTCAATATACCATTACGTAAATTTGGATTTCAAATTTCAAATTATTTATTAAACGTGTGCCATGTTTTTTTAATCTGATTGTTTTTTTGTGTTTTTTTTTCATTGTTTTATTTCTCTTGTTACTAATTTCCATTGACTCATGGTGAGCTTTCGCCTGTGGCTCATGCTGCAACAAAGAAACTCATGGAAATTCACTCATTTTACTAACTAATTGAGTACGATATATTTTTCAACGAATCCACCAAAAAGGGATTATCAATTATTCGATTAAATAGGTAAACATCATTTAGGAACAAAATTTTAGATAATAATTAAATAATTATGGAAGGATGAACTTAGTTGTTCACAAGCATCTCCATGTAAAATGGCCCTTTTTCCTGGTGACATTTCACCACTTGCGTATGTGTCAACGGTGCCATGAAGAAATGAAGAAATAAACCATTAAGTAAAAACTCCATTACTACGCCAATGAAATAATGAAAATCATTATCGACCATTTAGAATTGATTTGGAAATCTCTCACTTAGATGATAAAGCTGATTAAATGATAATCTCTTTTTGATGCGTGAGTTGAGAAAATATTATTGGTTTTAACAATTCTACATGAAAAATCTACGATTTGTAGAAATCCCATATTCTGAACATTTTACAGCCATTATTGTTTCTTGAAAATAAGGAATCATATTGTTTTAATGATTACTATCGAGATTTAAAAAAATTCAGTAAAACAATAGAATAATTACCATACAACTAGGCAGGAAAGTGAGCAATTTCTCAGCGAGTGCAATATTTGTAAGTACAAGCCATTAGTGAATGCAGTAATAGCACGAGTTGATAAATATTTTACTCGAACTGAGTTGCGTAGGGGAGACCAGAATACCATGGAAAAAGTGTACCATAAACAAAACTGGCTTCTTTTAAATTTTTGAACAAACTTGTTCCACAGCATTATGTATCATACACCTGATAATGCTTCATTTATTCACTATTGTTATTCAGTTTGTTATTCAAAAGTTATTGCAATATTTATCAAAATTATACCAAAAGTAAAACTATTGATAACTCACAAAAAGTGTGACCAATGGGAAAGAAGTTGAACACCAAATTTGTGAACGTGTCTCAAAGAAGTTTGATAGTCAGTACCTAATTACTCAAAAACATTTAGATTAAATATAATATTAATGTTATGTATTTCCAGTAAAAACGTGAACCTAGCGTACCATGGTGTAAATTTTCTGGTGCACTATGGAACGTTATAATTGCTCAAAAACATGAAACATTGGATCTTGAGAATATTGAAGATACTGTGAAAGATGACTTAAATTAGAAAATTCATAAGGAAAGTGTCACAATGAAAATCCGTCAATTTTCCTAATAATATTTACATTATTACAATTCTGATAGAAGATATCTTTTATCGAAATATAATTACTTTTAGATACAGTACACTTAGTATTGTATTAGATAAAATAAATTAAGTTTTTTGCTTTAAAAATATTGTTTCCTTATGAGATTTAACATATACCATGGTACACCAACCTCACTTCCATGATAAACTGGAGTAGTAGACCATAGAACAAAGAAGTTTACCCCCTTGAAGATGGAATTAAAAATATACGATCCCATGTTGGTTATTTCTTTGGGTTTTGTTTCGTAGATGAAGTTTCGTTCTTTTCTTATTTATTGGTCCCAAATTTCTAATTCAATTCTGGCTTGCACTAGAAACAAAAAAAAAGTGTGTTTCATGGTACTCTGGTCTTCATTACAATATTTTTTGTAATAAGTGTAAGGAATGCTGTATTTGAGCCACAGGCAATTAAACCTGTGGATTTCTGGGTCGAATACTCATTATGGTAGAGAATATTTTCAAGAAAAAAAAAAAGAAACAAAACACTTAAAGGTGTGGGGAAAATGAAGAACCAATTAGGCATGAGAAAAAAATTAAGGAGTGAGAAAAATAAGCTAAGGAGTGAGACAAAGTAGATAAGGTGCGAGAAAAACAAATTAAGGCATGAGAAAAGTAAAAGCTCTGACATTGGCTTGTCTCGAAAATGCAGAATTTCACACAAATGTTGCAAAAAAATATTATTGAATTAAAATTATTTGTTTCAAAAAACATGACCAACTGCTAATTGGGAAGCAATGAAAAATGAAGGAGTGCCTGAGGAGCAAAGCATGATCAAAACGAAGGAACTAACGAATAATCTGAGTCGAGAACCTTCAGAATTGTGAACGTTGACGTAATGTCGTCTAGATGAAGTGGATTTTAAAAAATACTTTGCAGTTTTGAGATAAGTTTTGGGGCAGACGTTATGCCCCAGAGTAATTTAGCATGCCTAAGAAGGCCTCTATCCGGTGAAATAAAACGAGGAAAGCTTTTCCATGGAGAGATGTATGTAAAATTGATGTCATACTATAACGAATACAAAAATTTTCTTTCCTAAAATACGACAACGAATAGCCAATCCATCATTACGAAAAGTTTTCTCGTATTTTCATGTCAGTCATGGTAATGTAGCCTACAGAGTTTCTTGATAGTTATTATACTCGTGTGAATTAAAAATCGTTTTGACTGTCACATATATCTTACCATCGAATTTAATATGTTGGAAAATATTTTTATTTTTACTGGTTGAAAATAACGATGGTTACTGAAAAATTAGGATTTAGCCAATTGTTCCAATTGATGAAATGAATACAAACTCATTATTTGTATATGTAAGTGTATATTGTATTGGAAATTCTCCCCTCCTGTTCAAACTTTCGATAAGGGTGATTAATAAGTGGAACAAAAAAATCATCATGATTTATGAAATTCGAATTTAGCTTGTAAAAAACATCAGCATTCTCGGATTACTGCAGAAACCACAACAATTTTAGAAAATTTCTCATTTACAGGTTAACTCTTAAATTCAGTTCTTACTTATTTGAAAGTTGAATAAAAAATTTAAACTTCACTTAACGCAGATGTAAATTTTTGGATATTATTTTCCAGAAATGTTTCTCGTTTCAACCGAAAACAATTTGTTGAAGTAAATACTTATAGTATACAGGCAGTATGATGATAAAAATCCATTAAAATATGTATATCTAGAAAGATATGCCTGCAACAAAACGCTAGGCAACTAAACTTGAATCCATTTATGTTTCGAAATGCCACGCTTTTTTTGACCATATTCGTTAGAAAATGAATAGAGGACGGAAGGTTTTCGGTTTCCTATAGCACGTAATATTGAGAAAATTTTCAACAGATTAAAAACGCAGAGACTATCGAAAGAGTTTACAAAATTTAATGTCAAAATCTACCAACAATCTAAGAGAACGTTTTTTGCACGATTACGAAGTAATGAACACGCGTTTTGCCATTTTTGGCATCAGGAGAATAGAGACAATTGAAAAGTACAGCGTTCTTTACATTTTAGAACTTTCTATGGTTCGTTAAAAGTGTAAGAGATAGTGCCACGCATTACATTTAGCAGGCATCGAATTTCCATCACACGTCTGCATTGAAGAAATACAGGCATTTCCACAGAATTTTTATAGTTATCTATAATTCAGTCAGAAGTGGTTTTTATTCGGGAAAATTGGCATCTAAAATAACATACTAAAGGTCACATTCCTCCGCTAGGAGTGTCCACAGATATGAGGGTGAATATCCCCCAAAACGTTTATTCACCTTTATATCAACAAGTATTAGTTTTGTCAAAAAATTAGTGAAGTGAGAAAATGTTTGGCTCTAAATTTTCTACAAAAAAATTTTTATTCATTTTAGTCATTCGACTCCATCTCCCCTGCCAAATGAACACAGACCATAACTAGGTACAGTTACTACATTGAGACAATAACTTCAATTTATAATGTCACAATACTCACGATGCATTAATTTTTGCTTGTTTGTCTAAATGAAGGTTAGGGGGCAAGTACACCCAGTTTTTTCTTTCTTTTACTAGCTGCAAGTACAAACAGTGAGGTGAAAAAAAGAAGAATATTTTTAAAGATTTCTGTCAATAATTTTTTGCAGATCCGATACAAGGCTAGGTGACAAAGGTATCTGCCTCATGGTCCAGAGTAAAACAAAAGACTGGTTTAGGCCCTGAGGAAACATAAAAACTGAAGAGAAATTAAAATGAAGAAAATTTTTCAGGTATTTCTCTTTTTTTTCACACAATTTTTCATTTCAGCTATACTGAAACAAAACAAAACAAAATGAAACAAAAAAAAAGAAAAATTGGTACCATCTCTTGCCACCCATTTTGACACCCATGCAACAATGAATCTATCGTGAATATTGTGTCATTATAGGTTGAAGTTATAGCGTCAGTATAGCAATACTGTAAGTAATTGTTCTTCAAGTATTCAATGAAAAGTTTCAATGTTTAGGGCTCATTCGACATGAGAGGGGGTTCTCAAACCACTTTTGTAGGAAATTTGGTGCTGAATATTTTTGTGCTGTACCACTTTGCGGAGCTTTGTGATCAAAAAGTTGATTTTGAAGATGGTTATCGTCACTTATTAACATAAAATGGTGGTGTACTTGGTTCGGTTCTATTAGCGCTTAAGCATGTGATTGAAAAGTTCAAACTTGCAAACCACTAGTCATCAGATCACAACAATCTCATCTCCCAAATATGCACAGTCGCAAATAGGATCTCACATTTGGAGGGCAAAAAAAATTTGACGAATTTTTGTTTGCTCATCACTTTTGAAATAGATTTGGCATTTTTGGAACACTTTGTCATGTATTTATTGCAAAAATTTCCAAAATGTCATAACTTGTGGGGACTCTCCCATATGAGGTAAAGGGGCTTGGACCCCTCGACAACAGTCGCCGCCCCAAAGGGCAGGCAGATAATCGTCCTTGCGACATTAAGCAACACAAAATACGTTTGATCGTAATTACCTGTATGTACTTACAGGTAATGTACGAGTACTGAATTGTGACACAATAAGATGATGTAACGATTCGTACACGAACTGGCCAGCCATCTCTTATCTCGATAGGGAATGATGCAACCTGGCCGTTCTCACCAACGTACATATTATCCTACATACGTGTGTTTGTGTGCGTGTAAATAAGCAGTATATAAACCACCCAAACCGGCTCTAAAATCGCCAGTGTTCGGTCTAGTTCTGGCTTACCCGTACTTATGTACGAAGTGGTTGAATACACTTAAATTCTGTAGAATTTCCTTCTGGTGAGAATATCTCTCACGACAAGGTATTCCACATAACTTATGAACAAAAAAAAAAGACACCTCACTATTTTCAACTCCAATTATGTCTTCTACGAGAAAACTGGCTACGTAGCCAAAGGTCAATTAAAAAAAATTAATAATTGTAGGGTGCGGCAGTGAGCGCATGCACAATTCTACAATTTGACCTCGTTTATGTGTGAGCCTAGCTCTGTATTAAAATCAGACAGTGGTAGTGAACCTAAATGCTGGTGAACCAAAAAGTGTGTTTGCCCTACATGATGTAGGGACTGGCCACACAATCTACCAGTAAGTGCTGTAGTACACTCGTCATCACTGGTAGGAAGTCGCCACAATAATAATAATAATAATCTCGCCATAATTGGCATGATTTTCTCGTTATGGTCGTAGTCTTCCAGAGTTAAGTCTTGGTCTAAAGGTCTTGGTATTGTGTAATCATATGTTGACCCGAATCTTGGATCATACTTACAAGATTTTTGCTATTATTGATGGTTAGATTATGCTTACTATTCATGTCCTTCCAAATTATACAAGAATCACAAATTACAAAAACAACTGCCTATATTTATTTAAATGATCAAACAGAGAGAAAAAAAACAAATACTAAATATTACAATCAGTAAAATAGGTATATGGTAAATAAGTAAGTAAGTAAGCATAAAAATATTGGAACAATTTTATTGGGTCTTCATATTTTTATCTCAAATTTTGCGTTTAGCTTGGATTTTGCACAATTATATTTTAGTCTTGACGTTAGTCGGGCATAGTTAAGTCTTCAGTTTTGGCCTTGAAAAATGAATTTTTCTCACGCTTAGCTCATATGTGAAATGGGTGTAGAGAGTTTTAGTTTGTTCGTTTTCTGTTTTTTTGTTTTTTTCATATGCTTACACAGCCATTCTTGAAAAGATAAACTGAGCCATAGTTTTTGTCGAATAAATTTCTATGTTCGCACTGAAGTACCTGAAGTATTAGTCTTAGTGTCGTAAAAAGATCAACTAAATGATGGCATAACACAATTTGTTCATTTTAACTAAAAGACATGCCAATTCAATTGTCGAACTACAATAGATTTTTTAGCTGAAATAAATTTAAATTAATGCATTTCAAAAATTCGTATTAATTTGGAAAAATTTCCATTTTGAAAAAATTTATATCATGTGCCTTCATACCTACCTTTTTTCAGTTGATTTTTGCAATTCATGGAGGGTGTTTAATTGATTTTTGGTCAAATTTGTACGCAAATTAAGTTTTTTGTGGTTTTTATGTGTTTTCATAATAGAATGAATTTAATAAATATATATAGTATATACGTTTTCATACTCGTTGAGGAGTCCATGAGTGTTGTTAGAATTTTTCCAAAGGAAGAGGGAAAAAATGAACTTTTTAAAAATGAAAATGTAAATAAAAGTCAATGGCCTTCGTTGTGATTGAAATAAAAAAGCCAGGGCGTTGCAAACGCACCCTCTTGATCTGCCAGCGGAACACATGATGAAGTGGCTGAAAATATTGGCATTTTATTATTTGGATAAACAAAATGAGGTTAGTTTGAGTAAATACACATAAATTCAGAGACTATTTAATTGAGCAAAATTTTGCTGAATTGAGTCTCCTCCGTTCATCATTGGGTCAAATATTTTGATCTGAGGACATATTTACGTTCGTTTTCTGTTCATTATATTCGTTAAATTAATCTTTTCGCCACTAAAAGAGCCCAGAAAATACGATTTTTCCGCTTCGAAACGAAAAAAATGATTTTTACTTCGTTTTGTGCACGCAGTTTAGCAATTATTATCTTCTCAAGTCTAAAATCGATCACTTCAATGAGGAAACATCCCCACATCTCACAAAGCGGCTACAATTCCTCAAAATCTTTCGAAAAATAAAACTACAGTCACCACAAGTCACCTTTGAAGTTGGAAATTATGGAAAAATTATTGTTCCCCTTTTTGTCAAAAATAGGTTGAAATCTTCTTAACCAAAATAATTGTTGATCTGGTTAAAGGGTAAGTTAAATAGGTATTTGGCATTCAATTAAAATTTTTAAGAGGATTTTATTTTGTCTTTCCAGCTGTCCTTTCGAACTTATAGTCGAAGGTCAGACAATAGGTTTAACCTCCAGCTAATTAGAAAATTTGTTGTTTTTCATCTGTCGTTTACACTAGACGATGGTAACACAAAAAAAATCCTATAAAGAAGTAGGTATGTAGGTACCCTGTACGTCTACTTTTTAGTGGAAGATTCTGTCTGCGCATTCTCCAGTCGTACATGAAAGAGACGGTCTTGTTGCTTTTCCTCAATTAAAATACTCTCTGTCTGGTAGTAAACAAACGGTATCCACGAATGGTGGTTGTGTACGTTATTTTCAGTCCCCAGTAGAAGTTTACAATTCGTATTCACGTACGATTTCTGCGAAAAATTACATTCGAACGAAAATTCAAATTTCACCACAGATAATGAAAAAAAAATATATATATATAATTGTGTAGATATATGATAAATGTTTAAATTAATACCAACACAAAAATTTTTGGAGAAGTTTCAAGAAGTCAAAACTAAAGGAACCTGAAAAGTTTAGTCGTATATAGGAGATAATTTTAAAAAGTCATGAAAAAATAGACCTGAAATTAGTGTTGTTACTTTGTTTCTTGATAATTTTGTGGTGCAGTTTTTTCGTGTTCTCAATGTTCTTCCATTTGATGAAGTAGACTTGCTGACGAAAGCGAAATGAAATCATTTTATCATACTGGGCACAGTTCATCGAAGGTAAGTGATTATTGTTTCGAGCGCTACAAAATCTAATATTTATAGAATGACATAATTTTCGATGGGAAATGAAGGCATCGGCTGGCCATATCGAACTGGAGAAAATTATCGGTGAAAAATTTCACCAAAGATAATAAACGTACTTGATAATAAATTGTTTTATAATAATTATTTGACATGAAATTTCCATTCTGGAGTGATATGGTTCTATTGTTTTTCAAGATCACATATTATAATCATGAAAAATGCATAAGCAACAGTTTCCTATGGTGTTATTATTTTACTTTGTCGAAAAAATGCTTGCTAAAAAAAAAGGTACTTTTTGGGTGATTTGTCTAAGAAATTCATTAAATTGACAATTTAAATTTCTTTCGTATGAAATAAATGGGTGGTATGTGTCGCCTCACCATATCACCTCTTAACACCTCACCAGTTTTTGATGTGACTCATCATTGAACGTAGAACTAAAGGAATTAGATACACCAAATGAAGAAAAGGAGGAATCGGATAAGAGGACAAAACCTTCACTTACTTACTATCACTCATCAATAATTAATAAAACAGTCGCACCGCTGAGGTATATACCCTTTCCTCAACAAAATAGGCCAGAGATAAAAAATAAAATCATCCATTTCTATTCCAATTTTGTATGTTTTATGAATTTAAAAGAGTAAATTTTCGAATAAAAAATTTTGGAAAAGAGCTCTATTGTGATTTTTTTAATTTTCTGTTTAGATCTGTTCATTGTTTCAATAGTTCTTAGCAACATTTACTTGAAAATTATACTGTAGCCAATATTTATAAGACGGTACACACAGTTTTGCACATATAAATAATTTTTGTGACTAACAATTTTGAAATAAATTTACTATCATTCTCACTATTTCTCTGTTAGTAAAGTAAGAGCACTAATTTTTGTGGGTGACTTTATTAAGCTAATATTTTTTTTTTCCGATGAAAATCATGAAATGGATACACGCAGACTAAAATTTTGGAAGAAGGTGGCGCTGCAGCACCCAAGCTCCTCTCTTCTATGTGTTATTAAGGCTATATTGGTTAATAACTGGTAAGAATTTAAATTATAACTAAATTTTAATGAAAATAACTGGAGGATTTTAGGACAGAAAAGGACGATTTTATTTTCTATTCTCATCCTATTCCTCTGGGGAGGTATACGTCTTCATTAATGAGAACTGGTAAGTAGGTAACTAACGGTTTCGTATTCTTGTCGAATCCCTCAATAAATTCCCATATAAGTGCCATTTAAATTAATTACTAATTACATAAATGGGATTCTATAAGAAAATTTTTCTATTTTCATCTAATTTTCTCTAAATTTATTGAATGTGAAAAAGAACTTGGGAAAACCAATTAAGTATTTGAATTCAGAAACTCATTATAAAATATATTGAATTTAAGTTGAAAAATCACACTCGACATTTAATTTATACTAATTATGTTTTCGAAAAATGAATCTTTACCTTCAACTTACAGTTATAAAATATGAGAAAGGAACAGTATAAACAAAAGTTATGAAATAATAGGTAGGTAAATCAAAAACATACTTATATTATTATATTAGAATAATATGGTCCAATATTTGTGGAGGCGTCAAAAATTTGTCTCTGAAACTCCTAAAGGTTGAAGGAAGAATTGACAGGTAGGACCTGTTCTGATAGAAATAAATTACTCCTTCGATCAGTTTAATTTTGTTTAATTTTGTCTGCATTTAATTTTATTTCAACTTCACTATGAGTCTGTTTTAATGGGTTGTGTGGCGACTTCCTACCAGTGGTAACGAGTGTACTACAGCACTTGCTGGTAGGTTGTGTGGCCTGTCCCTACATCATGTAGGGTAAACACACTTTTTGGTTCATGGTCTATTGGTTCACCACCACTAGTCTGAATTTAATACTGAGCTAGGCTCACACAGATACGAGGTCTAATTGTAAATGAGCGCATGCGCTTACAGCAGCGACCTACAGGTTAATTTCTTTCTTTTGTGAATTTTGACCTGTACTTGGATAAAAAGTGAGGTAATTTAGGTTGTTTCTTTTTCAAAGAACACTTCCTCAGTTTTATGCATTCAGCAAATTTGGTTTATTCTTCATAAAATTAATGCGTTGTATAAATTGGACAAAAAATGATACCTGGCTAGTCATATTCAGGTTGTTTTCACTGTTTTGTTCCAGGGTTACACATACTTTAACAAATTAATCAAGTGTTTTGGAAAATATTATGTTGGTCATGCTTCGGTTAGATTACCTCATCTGAAATCACATACCACAGAATACCTATAGTTAAGAACCTACTAATTCAAAGTAAAGTGTGAAAAGGTCATTCTTACAAGATGTGTTTATCACAGCTTTGAAAAGCAACAGATTTCAATGGTTATTGATTCCTTGACTGATTTTTTCATCGAGTAATATCCAAAGTTTTTTATGAATGTATTTAGTCCATATCTTGTGTGTTATGCCACTCCAGGTGGAAATATTCCGGAAGAAATATAATAGAAAATATAATTCACCACACAGCAAACCTATACGGAGATTGCCACTATCAACTATATTTGATGGTAATGAGACAGCCTTGCCTAGCCTTGCATAGCTTAGCCAGGAATACGTCCTGTCACTTTACACGGTGTACTAAAATTATTTAAAATACCAAAAATAGGCTATACATTTTGAAGAAATGCCATTTGAGGGAAATAGGGACCAACAAACACCAATAGTTTTCACAAAGGGTTTAGCCCATTCTCACTAAACAAAACTAAACCTTAATAAAAAACATCATGTATTGAACGAAATTAGGTACAGACGTGAAAACACAAAAACACAACTAGAATTATTATGTGTTGTCTGTTGGGAGGAAAAAACGCTGCCTAATCGAGCAGCAGAGAAAAAGTTTGCATCTAGGTGTTTGAAATGCTGCTTGGTGAAGAATTAAAGTGGAAGAATATCATGAAAACAGGTTTTAGGAGAGAGAGAGACGGTACCGAGTTACACTAATATTTATTATTAATACAACCACATTAAAAATGGAGAGACAAATATTAAATTTAGTGGGAGTAACGTGGCAAGCTGTACGGTCACTTGGTCCGTACGTTTTTGTCCTGGAAATCCATAAAGTTTACCTTTTCTAGCCTACTTCGTGCCATAAATTAAGGACCATATTGGTGCGTTCGTGAAGTCAGGGGCTATAACTAGCGTGAATCAGTGTAATCGTACATTGGAATTTACAAATTTTAATTCAGGAATCATTTGTTAAAGATACGAGTAGGTAGATAGTCTACAGAACGATGTTTGACTGAGCCGAATACTAATGTCTGTAATTTCATTCCTAATTATTACGATAATAATATTTGTTGGTACCTACGTTGCATGTTTTCAACAATCTTTGCGAAACAGACATCGTTCATATACCTGAAAGACAAATAATTTTTTCTTTAAACTTCCACGGTGCTCCGTTATGTTTCGTTTCTTTATGCTTAAAGTAATTAGTAGGTCTAAATTATATGTTCTCTGTTTTCAGACGATATAATGAGATGAAAATGAAAAAAAAATAAAACGGTGTAAGCGAAATGGCTGCCGAGCAGACGTTATAAAATCATGCGGATAAGCACGACGAAAATAACACTTCCTTTGGTAATTATCGCTGTGTTTGGCTGCCAAGGTATGTGAAAAAAAGACAGAAAAAAAAAAGGTGTTTATAAAATGAAAAAATGAAACAAAAACAAATTAATGGGTTAAAACTCACGTTGCATAGTTTGAAATAGGCTTGATTTGTGATGTGTAAATAAATTCGTAGTTGGGGAAGATGGACTTTATTTTTTGTAATTATAATTTGGTTTTTCTTTTTAAGAGGTAATTTTTCCATCAGCTAACTAATAGTAACTTTTTATTACTGTAACAAACATAGAATTCATGGTGAAAAAACAGACTACGAACGTATTAGCATACCGTATTAAAAAATGTATATATATATATATATATATAAATGAAAAATACAAGTTGCTCGTTACGGTATAAACTACCGAATGCTGAAATGAAAGTTTTGTGGTACCTACCTGTTTTATATGATTTTACTTTTCAGTCCAAATCAGCTAACATAGTTTGCTCAGTGCTCATTAGGTATCATATTATTTTTTCAAGATACGTCTTTCAAATTTTTTTTTCTGAAGGTTGTCTCTTTTATTTGACTATGATTGAAAACTGTTTTCAAACATGTGTCCGAGTAGATGTTTTTTTATGAGACAGATAATGTTACAGCTCTCGGCGATAGAAGCACAGATGAAATGACGTCTCTTATGGGTCGAACACGTGCGTAGGTAAGAAGGTGAACTTTTTTATCACGTCAGATTGTTTACCGTGTACGTATAGGTATACTATACACGGATGAATGCATACGCTTTCATACAATCATCAACTTTAATGTTTGCTCCTTGAGCTGTACGATTTTAACGAACTGTAATGGACCATTTCTCACGAAAAAACCGCGAATGTGAGCCCCATAAAATAACAGCAGTATACGTCATTTAGGTTTTTGCTGATACGACGTTCTCTGCAGTCAATAGGCTACTCAGCAATCACCATGGATTGGTCAGTCACTACGGCCGACAGTATGTTGTATCATCGTCAAAAAAAACCTATATTATTATTTCGTGCGGGAAACGAAGAAGTTGAAAAAATTTTACTTTACTTATGGCCCCTGTGCCAGGGTAATTACTTTGATATCGTATAGTCTATATGTGACTAAATTAAAATTGACACATTGAAGATTTGCATTTTGTTTAAAAAAATACCACACACGCTATTGTCGAATTTACAAACATTACAATAGGCTACATCTATAGCCTACATAATCAATTTATGATTTTAAGGTTATAATATTCAGCACATATTTGACAATAATCTGGACTGGTTATTCTAATAAGAAACGGTCGCAGTCATATCTATTACATAAACCTTACAACAAAAAAAGTGCTTCCCTACTGATGGCATATCTCTGAATGATTCTTAAATCATATTATAGCGTGGACCACCGGAAACACATTCATTAATACGTCATCTCAATGAATATTGTTGGTCCGTAGGCCAATATCTTCTGTAATATTTCATACGCTAAAGGATGGGTAACTGAAAATTTTGCTTAACCAAAAAAATAAAAAAACTATCTTCTGCGTACGAACAGCCGTAGGTGTATTTTCCAAATGTGTCAAATTTTGTATTGGCTGCTATTCAATAATCATTTGATCGAATTTGCTCAAATTCGATACCGAACCAGTTCTCAATAGTTTCTAAAGACCATAAAAGTCAAACAATGACAATATGGTTGGTTTGCTCAACTGTGAAAACCCCTCAATCCGAAACTACTTGGAATAAATTTCAAAAATAGACCATTAAACCCTTTAAATCTGTTTCATGTTTCATTGCCGTAGGTCAAACATCGGAGGCTCCATGGACTCCCAAGAATTCCAAAATATTTAAAAATTGGAATTATAATAATTAATATGTTACGTACCAAATCCAAAATTGTACCATTCGAGGATGGTACAGTCATTTTTGTTGCAATCCTAAGATGGTACAACACATTTTGGACCAAGATCGAAATTTCAGACTTGGTACAAGTTTTCAGTAAAAAGGTTTTGTACAAAATTGTATTTTTGATCAGTTTTGTACAAGATTGGTTCCGGGATCAAGTCCGAAATGATAATTGTTTCAACATTTCTTGCAGAAGATGGACTTTATGTCTTCAATTCTTCCAACTTAGTTAGTAAAGAAGATGGTTAGGTAGTTCATGAAAAAAAATTTACGTTTGCTTTTGACTCTATGCGTTAGTAGGTATTCTTTTTGTTTTTTCATACTTCTCATTCGATTTGGTAAAGTGCGGCTTTTGAACTTGGAAGTTTTGAGTTTTCACTTTTTAGAACTGATTCCAAAACTGCGATGTAGAATTCAGAACTAACTTTCAGATAAAGCAGATCCAAAACCAAAATTATTGATGAAAATTTTCTAACTTAACTAAATCTTTCCGTTGTTCAGATTTTCACTTTTCTGAACTGACAGCTACTTATACTAAAATCATTGAATAAAACTGATAACTAACTGCGGAATACCTTGTCGTGAGAGATATTCACACGTAGAAGGTAATCTACAGCATTGTGTGTTTTTCCACTTCATACAATTAAGTATGGAAGAGCCAAATCCAAGGCAAACACTGGCAATTTTATAGCCGATTTTGTGAGCTTATATACTGGATTTGGCACACGCACACAGACATACATATGTACATATACATACGGTATTATGTCACAGATTACGTCGTTTCCTGTCTCTGTAAGGTGATAAGAAATGACACAGAATGTTTGGTACCATTCTTTAACATCACCGAGATCTTTATCAGGTAATTTGTCATTGCCTGTACAATGTATCTTACCTGTTCGTACATACAAGTATGAACATACAAATGTACGTGTGTTTTGGTTTAACATCATAGAGATAAAATATGCCAGCCTTTTGGCAGCGACTGTTATTGAGGGTACAAACCTCTATACCTCATACGAGTATTGTCCCCACACCAACTTTGAAAAAAAACCAGTTGTGAACTTAAAATTTTGAATTTGATTACAGCTTTCAGAAATACTCAGAATAGAACTTTCAAAATGAAACTTAGCCAATACTATTTGAAGATAGGCATTTACATGGGGCCAAAATTTTGTAAAAATCAATTATGTGAGGGAGAGGAGTGTGACCCTATGATAGAAAAAAATCAACTTCATTAATTTATAATAATAGCTCCGTGTTTAGAAAAATAGATGAATTCATGAAAACAACCAACCTATTGTGATTAATTCGGAGTTTGTACAGTTACTAATCTTATATAAAGTTGAATACAACTTTGTACAAAACATCTGTGCTATCCTAAGACAATACAAAACGCCTTGTACAATCTGAAAAAATGTCTGTACTATTCTGAGATGGTACAATTTTGGACTTGGTAAATAACATAAATTATACATGATGATTCACATTTCAACGCACCATAGGAAAATAACACTTTTGTGCTCCAAAACTGACTCTCTGTGCTCCTCCCATGTAAATACTACAGCGAGTCATTATTTGGACGCACCAGAAAAATACAGTGCCAGTAACAAAGTTTGGTATAAACTTGTTCACCATCTGACGAGGCAACGAATTACACTTAATAAGGTTTATTGAATGTTAAAACATGAAATCCTAGGTCGGAATTGGGTCTATTTTCATCGAAGTACTTCAGAAGGAGAAAAGTATTTTTTCGAGGATAAATATCTGATGGAATACACCAGATCGTAGAAGGACATGAAATTTCGTATCAAAATGATAATAGTCTAGCCCATACTTACCAGCCCGCAAAGGAATATTTCAGAAATGAATTTCTCAAGTACTGGTACCAAATTTCGCATCTTTCTATGGTCTGGTGTATTCGGTCAGATATTACTCTTTGCAAAAGTTCCAGATACTTCTTCTTTTGAAGTACGTCGATAAACGTATGCGCAATGATACTTTGACCGTACGCCGACCACGGATTTCAGCCCTAACATTCGATAAACCTGATTAAGTGTAATTTATGTTCTTATCAGATAGCGAAGAAGTTTATACTAAACTTTGTTACTGGTACCGTATTTTCCTGATGTGTCGAATAATGACTGGTTAAAATCAGGTCCCACCATTGTACTGAATTCAGTATCTAGTTATATTTTCTTTGGAAAATACACTAATAATATTATCGTTTAGGTATCGTTCGAAATGATTCTTAATCAGATAATGGTCGCTTACGTACCTACAAAATTTTGTCCATCTACATCCCTCCCAGTTCAATCAATGCAATATCTATAATTTAAAAATCGTCTCACTATCACCTTATCTTAGTTTTAAACTTTCCACCCTTCGCAAAAGTTTCCAATCTAAAATAGCGACGAATAAATTTATTACCTATATACTTGGTCCAAGGTACACTCGAATACTTGTTTGTCCAGCCTTACCTGCGATAAACCTTTAGTCGTTCCGGTATAATAAGGTTATCTGTATCCTACCTTTTGGCATTCAATACTCGAACCTCTTTACACAAGTAGCTAAAACCGTTTCCTTTCAAACGCGTCTATCACCTTTCCCATTCCTGTAACGACCAAAATCTCAAAATGCCAAAATGTCTCACGTATAATTTACCTTAGCTGTTACAAAACGAAGAATATCTTTCAAAAAGTAAAAGAAAGGAAAAAAAAAAAGCGAAATAAGAAAAAACTTCTACGTCTACTCTTCTTGTTCACTTTCTTTTTCGAAAACCGTTGATAATGTGAACGATAAACACTTCGGTTACACACGCTATAAATGCAAAAATGAGAAAAAAATAAATAAACGAAGACAATATGAAGGGTTGAAAGTGGAAAGGTTGATAGAACAGTGGGTTAACTTCTTGAGTTTTTTTTGTTTTTTTCCTCCTTCCTTCTTCAACAGTCTAAATGTAAGGTATGAGGTAAGTATATACACACCGCAGGTATACAACAATACCGTATAGGTAGGTATACCGCAAAAGTTTTGCGGTCACGTGGGAAATTTTCGGTATAGTTTACAGAGATGCAGAATCGTAGATAAAAACTTTTTTTAACAGCTAAAGAAGAAAATGGAGAACGCCATTTCTTTCATTTAAAATTGTAACAACCCGTAAATCTATTAGAAAAGTTTCACCGGTATTTCACGTATTTTTTTTTTCATTTTTTATATATATATATATATATATATGTATATAAATTTTTTTATTTTGATAACTCGCCAAAAACCTCACACCCTTTACCCTCTTTTTTTACAATGACGATAGTCTTTAATTTTTTTTTTTTTTGTACTTAACTCACACACCACGTCTCTCTTATTTTCTAATCTTTCGCAGTTTTATTTTATTTTATTTTTTTTCGCAAAGTTTTTCACATTTTACACCTATATTTTCTCCTACCTTTTTCCACTATTTTTCTTTTTGAATGACTAAAAAGCTGTTGGTTTTTTTTTTAAAAAAAACAGGTTTTCAACTTTCTGCGTTCACGTTGTAAATTAAAATTTATATAAAGGGTTTTTATTTCAGGACAAAGGGGTTGCGTGAAATTCATAAAGAATTATGAGTTCAAAATAAATTGGCGACTGTTGTTTTTTTTTTTTTTTTTTTTCTTTAATGGATATCTACACAGATAGTTGTTTACCAAATTATGTGGAAGTTTTATGCAGTAAACGGGAGAGGGAAGAGGAAATGAGCTCTTATCAGGTTGTCAGTTACGATGAAATGATGCAAGTCAACTGGAAGACTGCATGTCTAATTCGATTATTGAAGGGTCAGTGTTAAAAACGTAGATGACGGAGGTTGAAGGGACTGTAATCTATTTTATTTTCTTTAATTTTTCTGCAACAAAATTTTGGATTAAATGAATTATTTTTCTCAGTAACGCATAAAGGTAATTTTTGTTCATAGAATTGAATTTTTTCAATCGCTATGAAATTACCTATTTTCTTACTTATGACTCCCTGGAAGATAGTAGTTGTCGGTAAGTATATCTGACAAATAATGCTACATATTAAATTTTAGAATGGATTTATACACACAACTAATACTTTTTAGGCTTTTACAAGTTAGACGAAAAAAAAAACAACAACAACAAAAAACTAGTTAGTAACTTTTAGAAGAAAAGGCTTTCCTTCTTTTCTTTTCATCATTGTGAGTAGTTCGGTTCGGTTTCATCGATGACACTCCACAATTTCTAATTTTGAAGAGAGCTAATAAAAAATCTGTTTAACTGTAATCCTGAAGATATGGAGAAGAAATAGTATCTTGAAGAATAACTGTCACATGAAAAAATAAAATAGCGAAAAAAAAATAACTTTCTTTAAAGAATAATCACTAAATTTGTTTTCCAAAAAACATTTTTTCCAGGAAAAATTGTCTGATTTGACTCATAACTTTTCTGAAAATTGTGTATTTTTGTTTTGTCTAAAGGGGGGAGGAGGAGTAGTTAAAATTTGTTTTAGAGAGTGAAAATTCTTCTCCAACTCTATAGTTAGACTACTTGCAATATTCAACATATTATGTAGTTCATTTGTCGTAACGCCTTTGATTAGTATACGTTTGTGCTTGTGAAAAAGAACGTTGAACCGTTAAACATATAATTATTTAAAAACAAAATATTGTTTCCTTTTGAATATATATACTTAAATGATATTTCTATGATTGACAGGGAAAATTTAGTTCGATATATTTATTTTACTTACAAAGTAGCACCGTTACTTTTTTCATTTTTAATGTACTACCTACCCAGTATTACCTGATTTCTCGTATTTTTGACTATTTTTTTAGTTCAAATTTATTTTATAGCAGAATTAGCCTAAAAGTTTAAGACTTGTTAGAAGTCTTATTCAAAGCCATACAAAAATTTATTTCTCCTGAATTTTATTCAATTTAATCATATTTTTTGTAACTCCATCATTTTTGACTGTAGTTGATGGTGCATTATTATAGTAGACCAATTAAAAAACAAATTCCTTTATCCTTAAAAAAAAGTACTTTTTCTTGGTTACCTATATATCAAAACTATCGAATGTGGAAAGCTGAATATTATTTATCCTAGTCGAGGCAGTTAAGTAACACCAACTGATTTGTTTGGCTTTTTAGTCCATCGTTGCTAAAATTTTTCACGTCGAATAAAAATCTGCTGACTCAGAAATTTCCAATTAGATTTATATTTTCCGAAAACAAACCGAGTGTTCTTAAAAGTGACATGGTGATCACGGGAATATTAATAATTATGTATATGTATCTCAGTAGCTGTATTCTAGAAAAATAAGTATAATCAGAAAATTAGATTCTTTTCCATCTGGTGAGTTGTAAAGGCCATCTTGCTGAATATAACACATTGTGATTTCCAGTTTTGAGAATACAATGTTTTTTTTTTTGTTTTTTTTTTTCGAATTATGTGGTAGCGAAACGACTTTGTGCGACATTGTGGCTAACTACTTAGCCCCACAACCATGAATTCATAATACGAAAATTAACTACGGTTTTCACTTTTCTTAAATCGATATTCCCTCATAAACATATTTGGAAAAATCATTTTGGAAAATTCCTTGACTTCCGAAATCCTAACCTTATTTCTTTCACAGTTATAAAATAATTTATTTCTAAAAATTTGGTGAGATGGGTCTTTGATTTTCAAAACCGATGACAAACATTTTTTTATACCTATAACGTTTTCAAAGAAAACCTGCTAAAATGAAGAGCGTGATCGCTTATAAACATTTTCGGAAATGCGTCTCTCAAATTACATAATCGATTCGTCATACCTAAACATACGTCGAAAATTCCAATTTAGCTCGAACAACCGTTAACATAGAAATATGGGGCTCTCTGGCAGCTGACTGATGATTATAGATGAATACAAAGTTGTAGAAAACTGATGAAAAAAATATTTTGTAGCAAAATGATTTTAATTTTTTTAATTACCTATTTCATGTTTGTCAGAGTTCAGAATTGACGATAATTAAAGCACAACTTTTTTTGGTGGGAACAGTTTTGATTTGAATAAAAACGGAAAATATTAATTACATTCTTTATTCGCGTTAAATACGCCTAAAAAAACATTACGTGATTTTTCCGCAGCCAATCCCTAATGTTTATTAAAACGTGTATCACAAATTGCATACGCGATTCGCCGTAAATACGTTTTATCATCCAATCTTGTTTATATTTCCATTCGCAAAGGTATGAGCTTGAGTCATCTGCTTTGCTTTAATTTTGAATTTAGTACATTGTTTTTTTTTTTTTTTTTTTTTTTTTTTTTTTACTGATATCCAGTCAAGTATCGTAAGTGGCTTTCCTCTATGTAAAATGTAAGCTACGTATGTAATGACGAGTAAGAGCAACACCATAACCAAATCAGTTTTGGTTTCGGTTTTAGTCTTGCACAGTTGAATCAAAGGTCTCAATATGAATTTTTCTTACAAAGTGTTTGCTATCACTCGAGGCTAAATTGAAGTTACTCACCATTCATTTCCTTCCAAAATGGTTATACAAAAATCTGAAAATGATAAAATAGAGATAAATATGTTTAGATTTCGAATCTGATTTTGATAACTTACAGATCAATTTAATTTGGCAGAAAAAAGGTCATGTGGAATACCTTGTCGTGAGAGATATTCTCACCAGAAGGAAATTCTACAGAATTTAAGCGTATTTAGCCACTTCGTACATAAGTGCGGGTAAGCCAGAACCAGACCGAACACTGGCGATTTTAGAGCCGATTCGGGTGGTTTATATACGACTTATTTACACGCACACTAAGACACGTATGTAAGAATATACGTACATCTGTGAGGGCGGCCAGGTTGCATCATCCCCTAACGCTATAAGAGATGGCTGACTGGTTTGTGTACAGATCGTGACATTGTTTCATTGTGTCACAATTTGGTACTCGTACATTACCTGCATGTACTTGCAGGTAATTACGATCAAACGTATTTAGTGTGTTTAACGTCACAAGGACGATTATTTGCCTGCCCTTTGGGACAGCGACTGTTGATGAAGGGTCCAAGCCCCTTTACCTCATACCGATGAGTCCCCACAGCTACTCCCCCCCAGTTTTTGCACTGCAAAAATGATCAAAATGTGCAAGGTCTGGGGGAACATGCAGGTTTGTACTTCCGCCTCTGGTCGCCTTCCCATTTTGCCAGGGTACTACCTACCGCAGCCCCGATGCACTCGTAGGATTCCCTACGGGCGTGTATCCGGGCCGGGTAATTTACCGGGCTTTCCTCTCCCCTACACCTTGGTGGTACGTTTTTTGAGCGGGAGTAGGGGTGATGACGGGAGTGAGGGGGCAGCGGACGTTTAAACATTGGCTTCCTTAACATCGGGGAGTTTGAATTCCCCCATGTCCAGGTGGCCATCTTAGCTTTTTTGTTTGCGGCCCTCTTGGCCGTGAACAAGAACCTCATCGGCTCCCTTTTTTCCTCTGGTTTTAGCTCCAGCTTTGGGGGTTCCAGAGTCGGAGTTGATTCCTTCGGCGACAGGGGAGGAGAGATTATTGGAGGCAGCCGAGTCGTCATTTTCGCTAGGACATCGTCTACTGGAGGAGCCGTGTCCATTAGCAGCTCCTCCTCTATCTGGTCCAGCTCAATCTTCTGCTCAGTCTTCCGCTGAGTTTGTGAGAACTCAGCAGTTTTCTAGGCAATTTGGGAGGTGGCGGACTGCAGGATGGTATTGGTTGGCAGCGACATTAGAATAGATTGTTGAGGAAAAGGAACCAAAAATATAATTTCAGAGAACACGTCCAAGATCTATGGCAGTTTTGAAACGGGTGAATTTACTGCTGTTTTTGATTTACCATTACAGTTTAATTTCATTATTTTCACATCTTTTTATCAGTATGTAGATGGGATAGCGCTTAAAATTCTCGGCCGTATGCAAGTTTTCCGGTTAAGTTCTGATCAGTTTAAGCAAAGTTATGCCTGAAATAAACTCATAGAATATATTTTTCGAATTTTATTACAAAGGAATCTCCGCTTGTGACATCACAACGTTGAGATTATCTTTGTGTTTGACAATAAACGCACGTTGCGATGTTTATTTCCGTATCGCACGTGGATTTGTTTATTCTTGTTGTTTTCTTTTTATTGGCATTCCTTGTTTGCTAATCTCCGAAGTTTCTTTTGTCTCGTAGAATTCCAATTTTCGTCGCATATTTTTTAGCGGGTGTAAACTTACATAGCGGATATTACTTTTTCTGGAGTAAATTTTATTTTCTTCGCATTAACCTCTCAGACTTGCGAGAAGGATAGAAATTTTTACATTTTTTACTACCTAGCGGCCTGTCTCTTTTTCGTGGGCATATGGGGGCCTCTGGATCGAATGTTTTAGTGGTAACATCGTACAAAAATTTCACACAACTATATATTTTTTGTGTATTCTCTAATTGTGAATTTATTATTTCACATTTTTCGACGGATTCTTTTGTGTTTGTTGGTGAATCTGTCTGTATATTTTCTATGTTCTCTCTCTGCAATTTTTATATGCTTTTATTGTCACTTACCATGTATGCAGGCTTCAATCTGTCGATTGAAATTGTTTGAGGTTTGTCTGCAATGAGTATCACAAAGTTTTTCTCATCTCGTGATACTACTTTGTAAGGACTGGCGTATGGTTTCTCCAGCGCAGATCTCATTTTTTTGTCTCTAACAAATATGTGTCAAGTATTGGCCAAGTGTTTCAAGACGTAAATCTTGGGCTGGCCATGGGGAGCAGCCTGTTTTAGGAAATTATTGGCGTCTTTTCGTATATTTTGCACCATGATTTCGGGGCTTACTTCCTTCGATTCTGTGAAGAAGTCCCCTGGGAGATGTAGATCTTTGCCAAACGCTAATTGCGCTGCAGAATGACCTGTATCCGTTTGTAGGGCAGATCAAAGGCCTAAGAGGATGGTAGGGAGAACATCTACCCATCAATTGGTATCATGTGACATGATAGAGGCTTTGAGAGCTCTATGCCATCTCTCGGTTTTGACATTGGCTTGAGGATGGTAAGCTGTGGTATGACTGTGTTCAACACCAAGCCTATTTGATAGCTCTTTAAAGAGCGAGCTTTTAAATTGGCGACCTTGGTCCGTAATTATGACTTCTGGTACGCCATACCTCCAATCCAGGTATCGTATAACCTGCAGCTACAGTTGGAGCTGTCATCTCATATAGAGGAATTGCTTCTGGCCATCACGTTGCCCTGTCTATTATCATTAACAGGTATCTGTGTCCTTGAGATGATACCAAGTCAATATGTACTGTTTTGAACCGCTCTGTTTGTTTGAAGGATTTGAGGGGCGAGCGAGTGTGTCTTCCTACTTTGGATTCTTGACAGTTCAGGCAACTGCGAGCCCATTTGTTGCAGTCAGACTTCATTAGTGGCCATACAAACCTTGCCGAAATTAAATTAGCACTACATTTTGGCCCAGCAAGTGACAGATTGTGTACACTGTTGAAAGCCAACCTGCGATATTTTACCGGTTGAAATGGCCTATTCTTACCTGTACTAACGTCACATGTTAATAAAACATCAGTACCGGGAATTTTTCGCTGTCTCAATTTGAGAGTAGTATCATTGTTCGATAACAACTCTTGCAATTCTGCATCCTTAAACTGTGCTTTAGCTATTTTAGCATAAGGCAATTTGACAGGAGCTGAGATAGCTTCGATTCTACTCAAGGCATCAGCTGGAGTGTTAAGTTCTCCACTTATATACTAAATGTTGGTAGTCAATTGACCAATATAGTCTAATTGTCGCGCTCTTCTCGGCAATGCCGGTTCTACTTTTGTGTGAAGGCATATGTTAGGGGTTTATGGTCAGTATACACAGAAAAACATCTACCCTCTAATTAGTGCCTGAAATGCTTCAACGCAGCAAAAATTCCGAGCAATTCCCTATCATATGTGCTGTAGTTCTTTTCTGTTTTTGAGAGCTTCCTCGAGAAGAAAGCTAGCGGCAACTTCTTGTTGTCTTTATCCAATTGGTACAGGGTTCCACCAATAGCAAAATCAGATGCATCGGTACTCACGCATAACGGCAGACTTTTGTCTGGATGAGCCAATAGAGTTGCATTTTCCAGTGTATCTTTGATCTTCTCAAAGGCCTGTTTGGCCTCATTCCATTCGAGTGGAATCTTATCTTTCTTTTTACTTGTCTTTATTAGTGCAAACAGCTTACTTTGTTTGGCTACTGCATTCTTCATGCAACGTCTATAGAAGTTCACCATCCCCAAGAAACGCCTGAGTTCAGCGACATTTGAGGGTTTTGGGAAATTCAATATCAACTCTACTTTGGTCTTCAAGGGGGAAATGCCTTCGGTAGAGACTTTGTAGCCGAGAAAGCCAATTTCAGTCTGTGCATATAAGCTTTTACCTACGTTGATAGTAAGCCCAGCAGCGTGTATACATTGTACGATGGCTCTTACATTCTCCTCGTGCTGTTGCTCACCACCTTCAGAGCAAATGCAGATATCATCCAAGTATTTATATGCAAACGGCAATTCCCTAAACAGTCCATTGATAAATCTCTGAAAGTTTGTGCTGAGTTGTGAAGTCCAAACGGCATTCGAAGGTATTTGAATAGTCCAAAGGGGGTTATAGCCACTGTCTTTGGTACGTCCTGGTCAGCCATAGGAATTTGGTGGAATGCCCAGTTGATTTCAATTTTGATGAACATTGTTTTACCCTTCATATTCGCATTAAAGTCCATTATATTGGGGACTGGGTAGTGATCAGGAACTGTTATGGCATTTAAGGCCCTGTAGTCTCCAACAATTCGGAACTCTCCACTTGCTGTTTTGGTCAGGTAGATAGGGGAGCTCAATGAGCTTTTTGAGGGGTGACATACGCCCTCCTCAATGATGCGATGAAAGTACTCCCGTGCCGCTTTGAGTTTGTCAGGCAGTAACCTTCGTGCTCTAGCATGGCAAGGCTGTCCTTTGGTTTCTATGTAATGAACTGTATTGTGTTTGTATGTAGGATGCCTGCAAATTTATGGTTGAATGACTCCAGGATAGTCAGACAGGGTCTGTAAGAGTTGTCCGTCAATTTTCGTACAGCTGGATATGTTTGTGTCCAGTCTGTAATCATGCGTTTTGCCATCCACACAATTTTTAGTTTCACTATTGATCGGTTTGCCATTTTTGAGGTCAATGATCAGGCCAAAATGTGCAAGGAAGTCTGCACCCAGGATCGGGTTTGGAACATCAGCAACAGTGAAGGACAACGTCATATTTTCCTTAAGTCCGATGTCAACTTTGCTGGTCTCAAGTCCGTAAGCTGGAAGGTTTTGACCATTCACAGCACGGAGATAGTATTTCGGAGGAAGTACATTTTGGTTTTTATTTACTGGCAATATACTCAAGTCTGCACCTGAGTCTATCAAGTACCATGTCCTATTTGTCCTGTCCTTTATGAACAGGCGTCATGAGTGTTTTTCCGAGGGGTCTTTGGCCGCATAGATGGCCCCTTGTTCTAGTTTGACGCTTCCTTGTTGTAGGATTTACCCCACCATTTGCACCTGTTGTTGCATTTGGTGACCTCCACGCCAAACCTGTTATGGAAGAAACAACTCTTCTCATCCCAATTTCGAGACTGGTTTTTGGGAGATGATGTACATGGGGGAGTTGAACTCTGACCCCTGTTGTTGGAACTTGATCTTTGGTCTCTGGACCAGGACTGTCGTCCTCTGCTGTTGCCATTGTTATTGTTGTTGTTTCTTGATTTGGATCATTGTCGCCAGCTACTATTGGATTTCGTTGAGCTTTGGCCTTTGTTCTGTTTTACCTCATCGGTCAACTGAGCTATTTGGGCTCGAAGTTGAGCGAGTTCTCCAGTCTCTGCAGACACTGCACTGACCACGGGCTTTGACCTGGTATATTCGAGTGCATTATCTGCGGATTTTGCAAGGAAGTCCAAATCTGAGGATGTATTTATTACGGTCGAACCTACGGCGGCTAGGCATTGCACAACACTTTGAGGAAGTTGTTTGCAAAATTGATTGCCTATGACAGAAGGGGCTACTATGTTATCTGCCTTCTGCCTCAATTTCACCATGAAGATCGAGGGTTTGTCGCCCCCATCTTCATACCACCCATCACATCATCAATAATTTCGTTCTTTGTTTTTCCAAATACATTTTTGATCTTCTTGACGAACCAGGCATATTTATCATCTTCTGTCGAAGTGCATTCCATGATGTCCGGAATGTGGCGGATTATCTGTGGGGGCATGCCTCCACAGATGTGGAAATACCGCTGGTTCTGCGTTATATTTTCCATCTTGAACCTGCCTTCCAAGAGTGTCAACCACAAGTCTACCTCATTTGGCAGAAATTCTGGGTTCTCTATCCTCCGTCTATAGAAATTGGGGTTCTGCCCTGGCTGTAATTGCAAAAGTTGCATAATCTGCACCAAGACTTTAGGTGTCAGCTGTGGCTGACTACTACCTCCCTTCGATGGTTGTGGGTTTTCAGTTGGTGGTGGGACAATTGCTGTGTTTTTCTGATGACAAGCGTATTCCACAGAACTACTTCCTTCCTTGCTGGTTGAAAACAATAGCTCCTGTGTTTGTAGGACAAGTGTTTTTGGGTCAGAACTTTGGCTTAAAGTTCGACCACTTCTCAATGTTTTAACTGCTATTTGTTCTTTATTTATTGCAGTTCCCAGTCTTGTTAATTCTGGGTGTTGAGGGCTTTCTTCCAGATTTGGTAAATTCTTGGAGTGTCGAGTCAAAGTTGGGAGGGTTGGGGGATGAGTCTAACCTTCTTCCTCCAGGTCTACTGTCTAGTTTCTCTTTGTTTATATATTTTAAAGAAAGGGGTGTAAATTCCCACTTCAGCAGACTCTACTTTGACAATATAAAATGTGTCTTAGTCTGCAAAAAAATAGTTTTTATTTGCTGAGCAAGCAAGTACCTTGCTAGCGCACCACGCCTAAGAACACCTCACAACAAAGCCAAAAATCACGTCGGGGTCACCACTGTGGAATACCTTGTCGTGAGAGATATTCTCACCAGAAAGAAATTTTACAGATTTTAAGCGTGTTCAGCCACTTCGTACATAAGTACGGGTAAGCCAAAACCAGACCAAACACTGGCGATTTTAGAGCCGATTCGGGTGGTTTATATACGGCTTATTTACACACACACTAAGACACATATATAAGAATATACGTATGTCTGTGAGGGCGGCCAGGTCGTATCATCCCCTACCGCGATAAGAGATGGCTGACCAGTTTGTGTACAGATCGTAACATTGTTTCATTGTGTCACGATTCGGTACTTGTACATTATCTGCATGTACTTGCAGGTAATTATGATCGAACGTATTTAGTGTGTTTAACATCACAAGGACGATTATTTGCCTGCCTTTGGGGCAGCGACTGTCGTCGAGGGGTCCAAACCCCTTTACCTCATACCGATGAGTCCCCACTGGTCAAATAGTAGATATATTGTTGAAAACTTTATAAAAAAAAATCATATTTAGAGCTACGAATCTTTTTTTGCTGTTTGAATTTTAAGAAATTCGAAAATAAGTTTTTAGAACTTGACAATTTTTTAGAACCTCGCTCGATATTTCTACAGAAATAAGTAGTTGAAGTGAATTATTGTGTCGTACGTAAAACCGATATCACGGTTTTCTCTTTCGTATGGTTGAAGAAATATTCGATCGTGACGCCCACTTTACTGTCGTACAAAACTTGAACAAAAAAGAAAAAATGGAGAAAAAACACCTCCACTTTACCAGCTGACTTTATCTTCGATCCTTCAACTCAACGACTTCCCGAAAAAACGGTAATTCATCATCGAGAGCTTCCATATCGTAATAGTAATATCTCATTTTTGGTCTAAAATTACGTTTACCCTGAAAAATAAAAGTAAAACAACAAAAAATAAAAGTAAAATAAAAAATGAGAAACGTAAAAAAAAATAAATACAGTCATAACAAGAAAAGGGGAAAAAACTTGCAATAAAACGTTTAGATTGAAAATGATAAAAAATACGCCAGTCGAATTGAAACCCGAGCAATGTAGGTATTCGTCAGTTTCACAATTTTTTTTTTCTGTTTCACTCGGTTCAAATTATAGTTTCTTTAATCGGTGAATTAAATACCACCATTACATCTTGAAGGATGAATATTCATTATTCCTTGCACATAGTTCACTCTTGATCTCGGTCTTGATTACAAAGAGTTTTATAGTTATTGATGGTCAAATTCAACTTATCATTTACATCTTTCTAAACTGTGAAAGAAATTGAACTGGACAAAAATATTTGAAGTTGTTCATGTGGCAAGGTTACAAAAATTTCACAGTTTATTCATAATTTTCATTACCTAGGTTTGCGTTTGGTCCTAGTCTTTTAATGATGTGGATTATTTGAAAAAAATTGATTTCTTTTTTTTATTGTGTAGGGACTCATCTCGTATGAGGTTAGGGGGCTTGGACCCCCGATGACAGTCGGCGCTGCAAGGCTGGCAAATATTCGTCTCAATAACGTTAAACCATAAGCACGAATTACGTTCTATCATAATTACGTACTTGCACCTACATTCAAGTAATGTACAAATACCAAATTGTGACCAGTCTTAACAACACGATGATGTCACGATTCTGTACATGAACCAGCCCATCATTTCTTATCACTACAAGAAATGACACACTTGGCTGTTCACACAAATATACGTAATCACTATGTATGTGTGTTGGTGTATGTGTAAAGAAGTCCGGATATAAACCGTTTGAATCGGCTCTAAAATTGCCAGTGTTTGCCCAGGTTTTGGCTTACCCGTATGTTACATATGAAGTGGTTGAACATGCAAAATCTGTAGATTACTTTCTGGTGAAAATATCTTTTCACAATAAGGTATTCCACATATTGATTTTTTTTTCTCCGGTTTTCTTTTTGGTAAAATCAATTTGTTCCAAAAATTGGGTTCAAAAAATCGATTATAATAAAAATTAAATTTTTTTAATATTCTTTCCAAAGAAAAGCTTTCTAAATTAAGTTCTCAATAGGTACCTACCTGATATTTCTACTCAATTTATAAGCACAAAAGCTAAATTTGGTGAAGATGCTAAATTATGCACATTTTCCATTACCTACTTAAAAACATTATTTTCCAACTTTTCATTAATTCAAACACAAAACACAAGGATTAATCAATGACTTCTGAATTTTAATGAACGATTAGACACTAAACTTCTATTAAATTTTTGCTGGCATAATTGAGAAAACTTATTGTGAAAATTTCGGCCTGATTGATTTTTCATTTTCTTCAAAATCCTATAAATACCACTTTTTCATAAATTATTTGTGCTTAAGTTTTCTCACAGAGTATTAAACCATTAAGCATCGAACTCCTGTTGGACCTGTTCCTATATGAGAACTACTTTTTGTCGAAATTTCAGTCTTATCCCATTTTTTGTATTCTTAAAACTGTGAATACAAAATTTTGTCCAGCAAATTTTTCTTCTTCAGTTTTCTTGAAAACTACTAAACTAATAGGCACCAAACTTCTAACAGACTTTTGGTAGTCTCTCAAAGATCTTGGAAAAACCACTTTTCGATGAATTTTTTGTTCTCAAATTTTCTTAAAAACTACTATAAAACTAATAGGTAGTAAAGTCTTATCAGACTTTACAGTATATAAAAAATAGGCTTCGTGAAAATTTCAGCCGTATCACTGTACTAGTTTTCTCGAAAACCGTGAATAAAAAATGAAGTCGATATATACTATTCAGGCAGCACGGGGATTTGAACCCGTACTGGCTGAACACCAAAAACCTCCCTCGTCACCATCACTAAAAGGCAGCACTGTATTCACTCAGCCACGGTGCTGTGTGATGGTGTTTGAGGGAGTAGCGTACATATGAGCCGACATAGTGTGGCAGCCACCAAACCACTTCTCCCCTCAGTATAGCGGAGCATAAATACGGTTACCGATACGGAGGAGCCTAACAGATCAAGCGTGGCAATGCGTCCCCTTCATCGCCACCCCGTGGCTTACACCCACCAGCGCCATCACGTACAGTAACGGTGTTGCAACACACCACTGTTACAGTTGACTGCACGAGTGCCCGAGAGATGGCGTGAATATCTATTCCTCATATCAAATTGGGTCACCACTTTAGTTGTTCAGGTGGCACGGGTATTCGAACCCATACCAGTTGAACATCTAAAACCTCCCTCGTCACCGTCACAAAAAGGCAGCTCCGTATTCAGTCGGCCATGGTGCTGGGTGATGGTGTTCGAGGGAGTAGCATACATATGCCCCAACGTAGTGTGGCGGCCGCCACATACACTATACATAATTACTTACAATATATAAATAACTTTAACGCAGCAATACTTCACCAAAAAACCCAGGACGTCAATTTTCACCTACATTTCAAAGAGACAACCTATAATCTAAATTAATACAATGCAGAAAAGAAGCTCAGTAATCCCATGCGCCATAAATACGAAAAAAATACTTCAAGCAACACATGAAATTTGGTTTTTTCCAGAAATTTTTGTTTATTTTACGTTTTTATCGAAACTACTGTTTTAATTGACACCAAATTCCTATAAAAATCAGTCTGACATGAGAGCTACATTTTGTGAAAATGCCAGCTTTATTCCTTTGGAAATTTCCTCAAAGTCCAGGAAAAATCACATTTTCAATAGTTTTAACTTTTCCCAACTAAACTAATAGGCACAGAACTTCTATCAGACTTACATTTGCTTATCAAACCTGGTCCTATTTAAGGACTACCTTTCATGAAAATTTCATCCTTTGCATTTCCGTATTATTTTCAAAATCACGAACACAAAGTTTTCGTTAACAATTTTCTCTTTTCCAAATTGCTCCAGAACTACCAAATTAATAGGCATTAAACTTCTGTCAATTTTACAACTACATTTAGAAAATCTGTTGTGAAAATTTCAGCTAGATCCCTTCGTAAGTTTTTTCAAAATCTTGGAAAAACCACTTTTCAAATAATTTTTTGATCTCCAGTTTTCCCGAAAACTAATGACCTAATAATCATCAAACACCTGTTAGACCTAGTTGTATTGTACCTAAAGATCACTTTTTGAGGCTGAAATTTTCACGATAGATTTTTCTTACATTGATGCAAGTTTGATCAAAGTTTGATGCCTATTAGTTCTGCAGTTTCAGAGAAAACTGGAGAAGAAAAATTGTTGAAAAATATATTATGTTCACAATTTTGAGAAAATTACCAACAAATAGGGCTGAAATTTTCACAAAAGATAGTTATCATATGGGAGCAGGTCTGAAAGAAGTTTGGTGCTCATTGGTTTGGTAATACTTGAAAAAACTAGAAAACAATAAATTCCTAGAAAATCAGTTTTTAGCGATAAATCTTTGAAAGATTGATATTTTTGTTAAAGATATGAGTAACTATGGATAGTTTTTTGTAATTTCTTTGTCTCAAACTAGTGATGGAATATCGAAATAACGATATGTTGGTCAGATATCGATAACTATCGATAAAAATATTGATTATTATCGATATTATTTTATAATTTTTGCAAGTTATTTGAATTCAGATTTGCTTTTTTTGAAATTATGGATGAAAATTGACAGACTGTATTTTCTAGTGAGGTATTTCAGAGCTGTTTTTTCGTCATTGTGCACCTAAATAATTGATAATTAGGACATGTGGGGACTCTCTCGTATGAGGTATAGGGGCTTGGACCCCTCGACAACAGTCGCCGCCCCAAAGGGCAGGCAAATTATTTGTCTACATGATGTAAAATACACAAATTACATTCGATCGTAATTACCTGCAAATACATGCAGGTAATGTACGAGTACCGAATTGTGACACAATAAGATGATGTCACGATTTGTACCCAAACCGGCCAACCATCTCTTATCTCAATAGGGGATGATGTGACCTGGCTCCTCTCACCAATGTACATATTATCTTACATACGTGTGTTTGTGTGCTTGTAAATAAGCCATATATAAACCGCCCAAACTGGCTCTAAAATTGCCAGTGTTATCTGGTTCTGGCTTACCCATACTTATTTATGAAGTGGCTGAACGCGCCTAAATTCTGTAGAATTTCCTTCTGTTGAGAATATCTCTCATGACAAGGTATTCCACAGGACATATTTATTGTTTACGTGGTCTGTGAATTATTGCTGCATTGCAGCATTGAATAATGGTAAGTACATGCATAGGTACCTAATATACATTAAACAAACTCCAGTACAGCATTGCTTTACCAGAAAACCCAGTTTGCAGATGGGGTTGGAATGGAGTTGGAGATGGATATGAAGATGAAGATGGAAAGAAAGATGAAGATGAAGATGAAGATGGAGAGAGTCAGAGACAGAGATAGAGGGACAGAGCGACAGAGGGAGAGAAAGACAGAGAGACAGAAAGACAGAGAGACAGAGAGGCAGAGAGGCAGAGAGAGAGGTTACTTGAAAAAATTGAAAAGTGATATTGGTAGTAATCTATATTTACATTGATATTAATCTATATTTATATCAATAGTGATGAACGTATCGATATTTCATTGCTAGTTTCAGGTTAAGAAATTGAAAAAAACTATCGACAGTTATCCATATCGTTAACAAAAATATCAATCTATCGATGTTTTAACTACTAAACCAATAAACACGAAATTTCTTTCAGACCTGTTCCTATATAATAGCTACCTGTCGTAAAAATTTCAGCCCTATTCACCAGAGTAATTTTCTCAGAACCGAGAACACAAAATTTTGGGCGATACATTTCATATATATATACATTTATATACATAAAAAAATTAGGTCATAATAAATAAATTATACCAATCGTTTTCTTTTCTCATGAAGTTGATAATTTTTGTCATCTCCAGCCCTAACCCTTTTGTGAGGTCAATTTTAATACCCCGTTTGCAAGCAAACTGGGTAAAAAAGAAAAATGGAAAAATGGTACCAATACTTCTTTTTTATCGTGAAACGGATAATTTTCACCATACCCACTCCTAACTCTTTTGTGAGGTCGATTTTAATACCCTGTTTACAAGCAAACTGGGAAAAAAAGACACAACATCACCCTGTCACGAAAGTATTTTTTTTTAACGAGTTTTCAAGTTACATCTTACATTGAAAATATTGATTGAAACTGATAATAATGATGTTTGATCTATTTATGAGCCAAATGAAAGATAATATATTTCAATAAGTTTCACTAATTTTCGCAATAAAATATACGGTAACCATTCTCGAGGTTACAAATTCGAATAATGGAATAATAATTTATATTTCTCTACAGCTCATACCTTGTAATACACTTCCTGTAATTTCCTGTGTTTAGAGGAATGGTTACGGGTCAACAAACGATAATACAGGATTTTATAGGTATTAAGAAAAAAAATTTATACTCCGTTCTGCTGCATAATTGTTCTGTAAAAATACGTCAAGTTCATAAATCCCAATAAATCTGCCCGTTCCTACCTAATCTGGACGATTTATTTTAGTTTCCAATCCTTTTCACGATGTCTAACTTTACCGCATGTCGACATCAAAATAACCTTCTCTAATGTGAAGCGAAAAAAAAAAATCTTCATAATTACGTTATAATATTACCAGCTTTTTAACCCTTGTTATCGTCAAAAGTTGGTTGTTATATAACTTTTTTTTTTTTTTTTTTTCAACTTTTGGCGTAACTACAAGTAAAAACAAAAGAAACAAAAATCGTATAAACTTCTTACCGTAGACTATAGAGAATAAAAAAGACTGAAGGAGAGTAAAAAAAAAAATGATAATTCCAATCACGAGATATCTTCTCCTTTGTTTTTTCACCCTACCATTTTTGTTTCCTCTTTTTCTGTTGAAAGGCGTAATTTAGATTGCGGGATAACGTACGATACGAAAGCTGGTGCAAAAGTTTACTTAAAGACAGTTTGTCTGCGGACGATGAACAATGTCGTATTCTAACCCTTGTTTCCACTGTTCGAGAGAGGGGATGAAAATTACTCGTTTGCACAAAACTTTTATAAATACATTTGCTTAAGCGTTTAACGCTTCGTAGGCTTTTATCAATGCCAGCGAATAGTTCGGTGTTTTTTTTTTTGGTTTTTTTTTTATTCCTCTTCTCCATTCTTCTCGTATTGTTTCGCGTTTGATAACAGCGATCAGCTTTAGATATTGTAAGAAAATAGTAAAGTTTTCGAATGAAAAAATTGCCTTTTTTTTTGGACGTGTGCAATTTTGCACGGTCAACTGAGTTTTAATAATTTTGATTTAGGTAAAATAAATTAATATGATATGTGGGGTCAAACCCTTTTCACTAACTAATTTCGAATAAGCTGTAACCCTAACCATGGTCGATAATGAGGTTTTGATTGAATTTGTGGTGGTTTGAGCGGTTTTTCGGGGACTTTAAAAAAGCATTTAAGCCACAAATCAATTTTAACGGAGTTACAAACATTATGTATGATTACCTTGTATCGCCAATGGCAAAAGAAAGACAAAAGGGGTAGAATACCATGTAATACACATTGTATAATTACCTTGTATCCTCACAATGTTCAAAAACCGCCAAAAGCTTGTAAAATAGGTAAGAAGATTGGGGTACTATGGTACAAGTGTACCATAGACGAAACTGGTTTCCCTTTAATTTTTTGATAAACTGGTCCCATAGAATTATGTATTATACAACTGGTAATACTTCATTTGTCTACTATCATTATCAAGTTTGTTGTTCAGAAGTTACTGCAATAATTACCAAAATTATATCAAAAGTAAAATTTTTGATAACTCAAAAAAAATGTGACCAGTGAGAGATAAATGAGCATTCAAATTATCGAATGTATTTTGAAGAAGTATAATCGTTAGCAATTGATTATTCAGAGCTACCAACAACTCAAATGCACTTACATTAAATATAATGTTAATTTCTAGTCAGAAAGTGAACCTAGTGTATCGTGGAACATAATAAAAACGGCTTTTAAATTTGTGCAAATAATTTCCATAATTAAAACTGCCCAAAAAAATGAAACATATTGAATCTTGAGAAAGTAGAGGATAGTGTAAAAATGTCTTAAATTAGGAAATACATGAGGAAAATGTCACAATTGAAAAACAGTCAATTTTTCTAATAATAATAATAATTCAAAAAGCAGATATCAACATTCTGTGATTTATTTATACGATTAATTTTAAATGCAGTGCACTTCATATTCTATTGGATAAAATAAATTATGTTTTTTGTTTTGAAAATATTGTTTTCTTATGGGATTTAACATATACTATGGTACACCACCCTCACTTCCATGGTAAACTGGGGTAGTGTACCATGGAACAAAAAACGTTACCCCTTTAAGATGGAATTAGAAAAACTGTCGCATTTTAATTATTTCTTTTGGTTTTATTTTGTAAATGAAGATTTGTTCATTTCAAATTTATTGGTCCCAAATTTTTGATTCAATTCATGGTACCCCAGTTTCCCTTGCGTTGTAATCAACATCATGTAAATTTTCTTAAATTTTAAGTGATGCAAATCACATGAGTATCGATAACCTACTATATACACGTGTGTCACCCAATATTTTTGGTAACACACCCTCCCCCTAAAAAAAAATTAGATAAATAAATATTTATGCTATTTGGAAACATATAAGCACAAGCTATCCCCCAACTTTTAGCCAGACCTTGTGGCACGTGTTTAAGGTGCTAGCTTTCCAAAGGCGATGCCAAAGGTTCAAATACCCGCAGCAAAGGAAACTGTTATGAAAAAAAAAATATATACGTATAATCAAAGAAAACCACTAGGCTATGTCAGAGACATATAGTTAGAGAGATGTCCGACTCACTATATGCGCTGTGGTACAAAAATGTGACAAAAACCTTTGACCATAGTCATCATTATCATCAATAAAAAGTCAACTTCGTCTAACATTCTGCGTAGCCAAAGCTGCGCATATTTCGTAGTGAGAACAGATATCTCTATACCAATACACACACACACACTATCAAGCTACAACAGATGTGCAGTAAATTAAACGAAGTTGAGAAATTGTTAATGATGATGATGATGATGATGATGATGATGATGGTTGAGATGTGAGTCATATTTCTTATCACATCTTGGAGATCTCTTTAGCTGTAAATCTGCGGAATATATGCAGTAAGTAGGATCAGTGTGTAGAAAGACGCATTTTGTCCCTGACAATGTATAAAGTATTTACTTTATACATCGTCAAGGTGCGTATAAAAATGAAGTTTATGAACAGGTGTTGCAAAAAATTTGTTGTAGATATAGCGACCCAAGAGATTTTCACAATTGGTCTTTAGCGCCCTCGAGGCCCCAATAATTTTAGCCAGTTAGCATCACTCACGGACATTGTTATATTATCAACTTCTACGAAAATTATACCCAATAATAATGTCAATACCAGTAATCTAGACATAATTTACGTAATTACAGTCCTGTGACAACTCGAAACAAATGAGGTCTGTACGCAATATTATTTTCATCAAGATTTACCAATCATTAGTATTTTATTTACGTATCATAATATTTTGTTCTCATTCTAATAACTTAAATTTTTTTTCATTTCATGCCCCACAACAACAACAACAACAACAACAACAACAACAACAACAACAACAACAACATAGGTAATCACTTACTCCACATCTGCATACGAAAGTAAATAACCGAATTGGACATATTTTAATATACTTAGCCCATACCTTCCTGCCTAGTCTAAGTTTCATTATTCTACTGAAGTCGCCCTGAAAATCCTCTGATCACCAGCATCAAATTCTGAATTACCTAGGTAAACATACCCACCTACCTACCTGCCAATATGCGTTGAAAATTTATTGTCCACTAACATACAAACAGTCTGACAGACAATTTCTAAACGGTGTTTTGGCTAATTTTCTGCTCGAATTTCAACTCTAAACGGGTAAAACGTTTTCCGGTGGAGTTCAATAACCGAATTTGTGTTTAGTTAGGTTCTACACATAAATGACATAGATACGTGTATTACGAACTCGCAGATGGTATTTCGCTTCCTGAATGATATATACGTTTGCATTTACCGTCTATGGCTATCGCTTCTCGGCCTTTTGGCTAAGATCAAAGTGTAGTATCTGTTCTTATCAGCTTAACATCTGATACGATTCTCATCGAGAATCCAGAATGTTAAACTTATTTTTGAAAATGGGCGGAGAGTTTGGAGCTTGCTTCACCTCCGCCACGGGTCGTCCCGGTATTGCAGTACCTCCGGGACCGGCCCACGTTAATTACCTACGTAAATCATAGATTTTCCTACTGAACTCCTTAATTATTCGGTATGAAAACGAATAGAGATGCGATAATACTGATATTTTTTCCTATCGAGTGCTAGCTAACTACAACTGATATTAAAATTCAATTTTATATTGAGGAAACCTAAATGAGAGCTTTTCAATACTGATGGTTTTCTTAGGATCCACGGTTTGTGACGTGATCATTTTTTGGATTTTTTTGTCTTTGTTTGATTCACACTAATGGGCGATGTTCACTGTTGAAGCGTTGAGCTATTTTACAAAATTTTAATTTAATGTCGTAAGTCTGAAAAATTTTAGCACTGAAACTAATGGTTCTGACTTGCCGATAACTTAGGTTTTTTTTTTACAGAATTTCTTATTTGTTGCATGGTTTGTCAACTTCATTAAATGCAAGAAATTCAATATTCCATTACTTATGTGAAACATTGAAAATTTAAATATCTTACCCGAATATCTTTATTGTGAATTCAAAGCACCGCCTTTGAAAATAACAAGGCCTATACAAGAGAAAAAACATTATTTACAGTTCTCAGAACTTCAGGAGTACCTACAGAACTAAGTTTCTATTCTTAACATATTTGATAAAAATTATCGAGAGAAAATGCGAGAGGACTGTTGTTTGTAGAGAGCTGCGATTTAATAGAGACAACTAAGTATGTTAGTTGAAGATTCTGTGAAAATTTGACTGAAATCTTTCGGATGGTTTTCGAGATTTTGCTGAAATTCCGCAACTAAGTTGAATTCGTTTTAATATCATTTAAATCACTCAATCTTAACAGAATTTCAGCAATATCTCGAAAATCACACGTAGGATTTCAGCCAAATTTTTACAGAATCTTAAACTAACATATCTTGATGTCTCTGCAAAATTTCAGTTCACCACAATCAATAGTTCTCTAGCAATTCCTCCAAATAACGTTGAATTCTCCAAAAGTTTCCACAATTTCAGTGAACTTAGCACCAAAAATACTAAAATCTTGTTTTTGTTTAGCAGCAGTTGATGATATAAATAAATAGTATAAATTTTCATAATTATTGTATCTTTCCAAAATAATATAATTTTTGTACTGGGATGAAGATTCCCCTACAAAATGCCACGAGGACAAATAAAAATTAAACGATGAAAAAAATTATAATAAAAATAATGACGTCGCAGACCACGTGTTCTAAGAAAACGCTTTGTATTGAAGCACTCGTGAAAACCTATCAGTAGTTTATGCATCACTGCAAAAATTGTTATAATTTCCCAAGTTAAGATTGCAGTTAATGATGAGCGATGATTATAATATTAATAGACAGTACCAGCAATAATTCGCAGACTTAGAGTTATATAAACCAAAAATGTGTAAAACAACGAGCATATGAATTGATACTAAAGGCACAATTTCCTCGTTTTCAGTAAGGTCGCTATAAACCTATACCCCTGGACGTTCCATTTAAAATACATGCGAAATATGTGTTATTACCTTTGACAATTTGGTACTGGACAAAGTTGATTTCTGGTTAGACATGCCAACGCTAAATAGACAACCAGAGCCTACCTTTTGACATACTTTGCTTTGTGTTTACGTACGCTATCTTTGTGAATTTAAAGGATGCCTTTATCAGATGAATTTTATATTGGTGAACTCGAGCAAAATGTTAAAAATATGCATAAGGTATGTTAGAGTTGCCTACTTTTTTACCGTCATGTCTTGAAATTAAAAAGTACATTAGTCTTACGAAGCTTTACTGGTCCACTACTATTTTATAGTCAAAGATTATTACCAAAATTTTTGGCCATAATTTTCTTATTTAATGAGACAGCTACTTTTTCGTAATAAATTAAATTTTAGAGGAGGTTTAGAAAAAATAAAATTTGCCCAAACACGAGAAGTTTAAGCCCTTAGAAGCCGAGAAAATTGAAAAAGAAGATGAAATCATGCATCCGTGTCTCTAGTATTAATTCATATATTCGTTGGTGTGAACTATAAATTTAGTTATTGTGTCGTATTTATCAATTAATCAGGCGCAAAATGAACAAAAAAATAACTTAGAGATAAGTAGGCTAGTTAGATTAGAACTGAAATACCTATACAGGGGCTCTTCGAACGGTTCTGTAGGGGATGTTTCAACCCCTGGCGCAATATCAGTTTGTAAACTCATGGTGCAGTTAGTAAAATCGTGTAACTGATGACTGTTTTTTATTTTTTTGCTTATCAATTTGTCAGTTTTTTGGAAGTTGGCAATTTTCTTGGAGAAAAATTGAGTAAACTAAAAATTTAGACCCCCTGTCCAAACCACTTTCAAAAGCCACTGTACCGATATAAATAGCAGAATATATCTTTCAATAGGGTCAACTGATAAGGTTACAGAAGTCGCTTTTATATATGCAAGATACTAATGGTTAGCTACCTATTTATAGAATTGTGACATTGGATGGTAAATATTCTGAACAATTATTTTATGATGATTCCACGATTTAGATTCAGTTTCGAGTTCCCGATAAAAGTTAAAATAAACTCGGTTTAAATCACGTAAATTGATCCGATTGAATTTTTCTTGCTCTACAAGGCTGAAAAGATTAACTCTGTAAAAATCCAGCGAACGATGGTAATAAAACTGCTGATTTTTCTTCTTTTTGGCTGTTAAATATTTAGTCCAGGAAAAATATCAAAAATTTCACTAAAAGGAAGAAAATCACATCAAAGTGGGACTCGAACCTCCTATCTCCTTTATTTTTCGAGTTATTACACAATTTCCTTCAAAAACATACAATTTTTAATATTTGTAGGTTATTCGCCCTCCTATGGGGCTTTCACTGCATTTAATTGGGTCTCATTATAAATGATTAGATTTGGAATTGATAAAGGAACAATTTTTTACCGAGTTTTCTACCTCGTATCATCATATTTTTGGAGAAAAACTAAACTAGGGGCATATTATCTACAATTGAAGGGAACTCTTTCCCGAATCTGGACGTTGGGTTTGGTTAGGAATACTATCGGGGGAGGGGCTTAACGAAGCATTTTCAGCAAAGAAACCTTTTGTGAGATTTTTTCATTTTTGGACCATTTTTTAATTTTTTCTAGGGAGTAGAGGTTGCCAATCAGGCCCAGATCAACGAGGGTGATAAAAGGAGGATTATTCCCCCAGGCCGCCACAAAAGTGCCATCCCCAATTCAAACATGTCGTAAAATATCATTACTGAAAAAAAAAAAAAAAAAAAATCGAACACGTAAATGAACTCCTAATAATTTTGATCTACCTGTACGTGATCTACAGATATTAATATTAAATATGATTTACATCCCTTTAAGATATCCAATTATAATTTCTGTTAGGTACTTACAAATCTTCCAACTTTTTCGTTGAAAAATATATTATCACTGTAAAAAAGAAAATCGTCTGATAAATTGACTATTTCTTCTATACGGATGTATTTAAATAATTATAGAAAAAACAAGTAGAACAGTTGATGATCTACAGGGTGGTCAGCCAATCATCCTATAATTCCCTTAAAAAATAAAGTGCCATAGTACTGTTCCCTCACAAGAAAGAGTCGCAAATACTAGCATTGTTTTGAAATTCTTAAGGTAATTGTTTTTGCGCCTTACAAACTTCAAAATGTACGCATGTACTTAATCTTCTTCCTATGTTGAAATAATTGTCCAAAAATTCCCGTTTCAAAGAACTGCACATATAGGCATGAAAACATATCTGTGGGGACCATGTCCTCCCTTCTTTCGGGGCTCGGCCCCAGTCGACAGACCGCGGACTTGGTCCATCACCAAGTCCGCACAATTAAGTCTACGGACGTTAAAAAATAATTAGGCGCTCGTAGCACTTAGGCTAAACAGACGAGCAACAAAATTCGTTCTCTGTTTAGCCGACGTGTTACGAACATAGCCTAGCGCGAACGTGCATACGAATACGCACGTGCCGCGGTCTAGGCTAAACACGAAACACGCGCCTATCTTCCGATACTCGCGGATGACGTGCGTGTTTAGCCTAACATATACACCGGCGATGCCTTTCGTTAGTCGCCGGTTCAGGAATGTTGTAAAAGGTTGGCTGCCTTACCAAAACGGTAACACCCGAACACGCAAGTCCAAATCAATTCGCCTGTGGGTTTTAGAGGTGAACCCACAATATCCAAAATTAATTTTGGTATTTTATAATACGAAAATAATATCAGTGTATCCATCTGAAAAGAAGCTAACAAGAGATATAGATAGGTAATTACGTTTTTAAAATTTTTAAAACTTTATATTTATGTAAACTGCAGTATTCTTTAGTCAAAAAAAAATTTTTCCATGTTTAAAAAGTCAGGTTCGTCAAGCTAAACGAAACAATATTCTACGGAAACCGAAAAATCGGCCAAATATTCCATAGCGTAGGCTAAAATGGTTAAAATACGCTGGTACGAAATATTTCGCATTTAGTTATTGCCAAAATATTGAACTTATGTTTAAATATGAGCGAACATTTTCGGTTCAATTTTCTAAAAATCTGATGGAAAAAAAAAAGGAGGGGTAAAAATTGTGACACAAAACCGTCTTCCGAATTTTTGACTAACCTGTAGCCTAAAGACACAAAATTATCAAAATAATTTCCCCCTCCTTCCTTTCCAAAATCGTATGTCAATTTAACAGTCGATTTTAGAAGGAAATCTTCATTACTAGACCCACATACTTTACCTATATTTGTACTTGAACAATCCAATCATTATTTTGACCATAATTATCAAATTCGTTCCGAAATATTGAGGCCTAGGCCTAGACTGTTTACGATCATTCTATTTCTGTACTGGAATCACGTAATACCTACCTAATTAATCAGTTGCTATATATTCAAGTATGAACACTAAACGGGTAAGTGGACTGTTGTCTGTTGGGTTTGATACCGAATAGGTCAACTAAAATAATTCTGTCAACTCATTTTATACATTTTACGAATCTTCATACGATAGTAAATTAACCATAGTCCACACAGGCAGCTGCTGATTCTTCTGATTAACCCAATTAAAATTTCCCTACTCTCATAGCGGCACAATAATAAATTTTGTTCGTTGCCAATTAGATACGTTTAGTGCAGATACACCAATCAACCAGACATTATTGATGCTTATTTTATGGTAGGTATTTGTATTCTTCAGCTCACTTTTATATGTGCGAGTTTATAAAGCAAAAGTAACGATGTAAGTTGGCTTTTGTACGAAATTATCATCTCTAAAACACCGATTTCTAAATAAAATCAACAGCTATCTATTCGAGTAATTTTGAATAGCGAAATTGGTTATAACGAATATTTTCCAAGTTCGATAACAATTTATCACTTAGTGCGTAACAGAAATGCTGGCTGAAATTTCTCACAGTAAGGTTATGGGTTGAAAATGGAACCAATTTCCAATATTATGCTGATTTTTGGTAAACATATTCCATAGCTGGTGTAAATTAACCCAATAAAACTTGCCAGCCCTCCGAGTTGCGCTGGTTGATACACATGAGGGGAGGAGATTGTAATTTTTAGTTTTTGCTTTATCATTCGTTTGCTACGCATTTTATCGAAATATGTTTCAAATGAAAGGTGTAGATAATATATAAAATTTTTCATGAATATTGTTTCATTTATTTTTAACATTAGAAATGTTTAGCCTGAGGTACATAGCAAAAAGATGACGTCATATGCAACGAAAAGTGAAAACAAAGTTTGCAACAAAAAGTAAAAAAAATAATGTTTGCAACAAAAAAAAAAATCTATAAGTATCTATCCTACATATTCAAATCAAATAGCCAAATCCAAGAGATTTTTGAAATAAGCTAAATACTAGGTATCTATAGCTAGAAAAATTAGATAATCCATTTTTAAGGTTCCATCACATAGAATAGTAAGCCTAACAAAAATTAAAAACAAAATTTTCAACAAAAAGTAAAAAAAAAATGTTGGCAACAAAAAAAAAATCCATAGATAGGTTATCTATTCTACATATTCCAATCAAATAGTCAAATCCAAGAGATTTTTAAAATAGGCTAAGTACTAGGTATCTATCTATAAATAGAAAAACTAGATAATCCATTTTTGAGGCCCCATCTCATAGAATAGTAAGCCTAACATAAATTTAAAAAATGTTTGCAACAAAAAAAATAAAAAAAAAATTTTATGTATCTATCTACATATTTAAATCAAATAGCCAAATCCAAGAGATTTTTGAAATAGGCTGAATACTAGGTATCTACAACTAGAAAAACTAGATAATCAATTTTTAAGGTTTCATCACATTTAATAGTAAGTTTAACAAAAATTAAAAACAAAGTTTGCAACAAAAAGTGAAAAAAAAATGTTTGCAACAAAAAAAAAAAATTTCATAGGTAGGTAGCTATTCTACATATTCAAATCAAATAGCCAAATCCAAGAGGTTTTTAAAATAGGCTAAGTACTAGGTATCTATCTATAAATAAAAAAACTAGATAATCCACTTTTAAGGCCTCATCACATAGAATAGTAAGCCTAACCAAAAGTGAAAACAAAGTTCCCGAAAAAATCATGATTATTACGAAATACATTCGAGTGGTGATAAGGTTTATGTAACAAAATGAGTATTAAATACAAAAATCATTTCCAAATTTATATCCTCGACTGTGCTAGAAATGAAAATCGTGTATTTCATCAGTTTTTGTTAGGATTGTTACAAAGCGAAATAATCAATCGCGCAACTTGCTTGAGATGTTTGCTTTATTTTTAAAGTAGAATTTCTTAGGTACCTATCTTTGAAGATCAATTAGCTCAACTTTGGAAAGGTGGGAAGGATAATTGATACAAACTAATGAATATTTTTACCAAAAATCAGCGTACTGGCAATGAATTTATGCTTCATTTGACCGTACTGTGCGTATAAAATGACGAAAGAGAAGAAGCTGCCAATGAAAGTTCAATTTTTGATGATGTTTAGACGTGACAATGTAATTTGTGGCGTGCTGATAAGCGTACTGGAGTTGACCAATCTGGAGATACGTTTTGATGCGATTTCTGATTATCGACGTGGAAAATCAGTTTTCCCCACTATTTCCCAACTCTCTTACGCCCACGTGTTTCATCTAACCAGCTTTCCACTATCCACAAACATTTCGAGCGAATTGAGGAAACGTTAAATTGGCATAGCCAACGGCCTTGGAGGAAGTAATGGACGAAAGCTGAAAAATACGAATGGTGAACTGCGTAAGAGTGGAGGGGAATTACCTACTTTGAAAGGTGTAACGACTAATTTTTCATTAAAACAATCAAAGAACTTTTTGGAGAAGTACCTAGTGCATCGTTTCTTGATTTCCCAATTATAGCGACCCCCTAAAATGACCATAAATAAAGTAAATCTATTTAAGAACTTACATTATTTTTACCATTTTGAACTTGTTGAATATTCGATTAGATTTCTAATTGATTAATTGATTAATTTACTTTTGGTACTTAAAATTTTTAGTTATTTTGATCGTCTGCTATGGCTCTGAGGGTCGTGACCCGCGTTTAAGAAACGAGGACCTATTTCGTGAACGTTATCTTTATATCACGTATTGTTCATAATCTCCAGCCATACACTACACGTTCGATTTAAAAATCATTATTTTCTTTGCCCACTCTCATAGAACAGCTATTCTGATGTCGCCATTTTTCATACTTGGTCGAACCAAAAATTACCAAAATTCTCAAATAACTATTTCAAGTTGACCCCGATGTCGTGACGAAGCCCGTCTTTTTAAATTCGATGTATTAAAATAAAAAAATTCTGTTCTTTTACCAGGGATTGAACCGTCGTCGTACGATCGTTTTACGTATTTCGAAATTTCAATTGTTTCAGTTCAGATTCCAAATTTCGATAGCCAAGGGGTTAGGATATTCTTTTCTTAAAAATTGAGTGATACATCGTCCGTTACATTTTGTGAGGCAAAGTTCAAATTTTCAATTCATTTTTAGGTGAAATCACTCATTTGGCCTCTTGTGACCCCAAAAGGGGTTAGGCTAATTTTTTCTCAAAAAGTGCGTCTTACATTGTCAGTTACAATTTTCGAGCCTCTGAGTTCAAATTTACAGTTAATTTTTGTATTAAACCCCTTATTTTTCCCCCTGTGACCCAAAAAAGTTTAATTATAAAAAATTTTTACTATTTCATCGGGTGCTACATCCTTGGATTTGTTTATTGAAGAGCCAAATTTTACTACTAATATGTGTGGTGTGGCCCAAGTACAATTTTTTTGGAGGGTGGGATCTTTGAGGGTAACCCACATCAGTTATGGTTCTAGGGTTCGCTTGTAGCTCACGAATTCAAACTAGTCTATTTATTTATTCTTTCATCTGTAATAACAGATAGAAAAAAAATGATTGTGTCATAAGATACGTGCGGTGGAAGTAAAACTTCTTACGAGATATTGCGGAAATCCACCTGAATTCATAAAATTTTTCATTAAAAATCCATTACACTCTACAATGTCGTGTCAGGGTCAACGAGTTTACTATCGATACCACAGAAATTTCACTTCAAAAGTCATAACTTGGTCAGTTATTGGTCATTACCTAGTATAATACTTAACCCAACACGTTTTGATTTCAGGTGTTTCTTGTTTGAGACTCAATCAAATAAAGGTTCCTGCCTTCAAAATAAAAGGTGACAAAGCAGTTCTAGAATGTTTATACGAATTAGAAGGAGACAAATTGTACGCCGTCAAGTGGTACAAAGAGAACGAAGAATTTTACAAATATGTGCCCAAGTCGTATCCGTCACAAGTGTCATACAAGGTTGAAGGAATTAATATCGATGTAAGTACATATTACATTCTTTAAATCCGTAGGTACCTAACTGATGGGTGTTTAATGCTCACAAGTATGATTCATGAATGTGAACACTCGAATGATTTCAATATATTTTATTAAATTAGTAAATGGGGTTGACTGCATTTGCAGTGACGTACACATGACCGAAAAATAATGCAACCCAAAAATTAAAAAATTTGAGAGAAAATCTTCAGAGGGAAGTAATAACTCGGACCACCTTCGACATCCTTCATGAATAACAAACATGCGCCAACACAACCGATAAAAAGTATTTTTGTTCAATTTAAATCCTTAAAAATGACAAATTTTAGCATTAAAAAAAGGTTATCCATGGCGGGGATTCAAACTGGAAATTGAACATCCTGAAAGACAACCACTGGGTATCGTGGGCTCCATCTACAATCTCATGCGCGCCAGGCGGGCGAGCTGGGAACTCGTCTACTGAAGAAATGTAGGTAGACGAGTTACTGGGCTGAGGAGGTCGCCAACATTCGTCGTTGCACAGCTAGAGAGAACAGAGGTGCATGAAAGGAGTGTGACGACGATATTTTTATAGTCCCTTGGATGTAAAACCAATCTATTATATAAGTACCAAAACCAGTAGTGTCTCTGCCACTACATGGTAGCAACAGCATCGGGAGTTTTTATACACGAATCAGATCCCTTCTTAGAGAATCTGATCCTAATTAGAAACTCTAAAATTAAAACTCTAGTGAATTTTAATTTTTTCCTGGTGCAAAATGGAAACAGATCCTTATATAGAATCTGTTCTCGAATTTGCCTACTATGCTTCCACTCGCAAACAGAATTGATACCTATCATAGGAATTAATTTTGCGGTACTTTTTTTCAAAACTACAAATTAGCTTTGAAACAATCAAATAGAATAATACGTTTCTTTTTATCTTCAAAACAAAAAACGTATCTTTAGCCAAAAGTTGAACTAATAACTCTCAACTAGTAGTGGTAAAGTGATCTTAGAAATGATTTAGATCCCTTCCAAATAATAAAAAGAACGAACCTAATAAAGTTTCGTACTTATTAATTAGCCTACGAAAATTTAGCAATGAAATATTATTGTTAAATTATATATTTCTACATACCTAATATACATGGTACCTATACATATACTTTTCAAGGCAGAAATTGCTTCGAAAACCTAATAGGCAATAGAAATATCTATACCAGTAGATTTTACAAAAAAATCCACTGACAAAATAATATGTCTCTAAATACCCGTATATAACAAATTCTCAAATCAATACATGATTCAATAATTCTATAGGCATTAGAGACGCCCTTTGTAAGCCGAAGTAATAAAAATTCCATCGACCTAAAATCATAAGTATATTGTTCACGATAAAAAGATTTTCCGTCAACTTTCACAAAATGGCTAAAAATTATCTCGGAGAAAATTTTTAGCCACACCCAGTATTTCAAACTATCGAATTCTTAATAAAAGAATTCAATAAAAATACAAACATGCGTTCACAAAAGAACACATGCCTATACCATCATTGAACCCGACTGTAAAAACGGCCGAGTCTAGGCACCTGCTATCCAACAGAGAAAGCAAAAAATTAAAAGGCAACTGACAAAACGAATGTCAATAAAAAATACGTCAACCCTAAAGAAGACGTAAATGTGAAAAAGGTTAAAAAATCAGCAACCTCTTTCACCATTGCCAAATACACATTGTATATACGCTTCTGACAACATCGGATTCTTAGAAATTGGCTGTCCAAACAGCAATAAATACGATAGGCAAAAAACAAAGAACAAAAAAGACGAGAAGCAACGTCTTTTGTCCATACAATGTAGATACGGCCAATACAAAAAACCTTATCTACAACCTGCTAGTGTGTATGTGTTGATGATCAATACACACACAATCAATACATAGATTCTTCCCTTGAAGTCAATGGAAGAACCCTGCACACACATACACAAAGATAAAAAAGAAGCTCCTTCATTCCAGCAGGGAATGAACGAGTGAATCAATCACATGATCATGCAGGATCTATCGAAATTACGTTGCAGAGAGCTTCATTGCCTTTTTAGACAACTGAAGTGCGAACATTATGTTTTATAATTTCGACAGTGATCTGATTTTGTGCGTTTTTATCATGTTTGCGCTCTTCGTTACATTTTTTGGATTTTGTTTTTTTACTAATTCGCGCTACCAAAAAGTGCATTAAAAACTTTTCGGAAGAAATTAATAAAAAATCTTGTACGTGTGATCAAGAACATGCCACCAATTCTCGACCACGTTGGAAATTCTCAACAAAGTTGAAATCACACAAGAGCGTCGGAGTTTTTGAAGAAGCTCCAACCTCAACATCACCTCAAAAAAGAAGAGGAATATATTGGTCATCCGTCTTCTATAAGGAGAAATCAACAAAATCCAGAAGGTAAGTTGTAAAAATTCATTTCTTACGACTTGTGCAAAAATTTGTTTGCGTAATACAATTTTGAATTTCTTAAAAATTCAGAATTAAGAAGACAATAAAGTTCCGTACCATTAGCTTTGAGCAATTTTGAACATGCTCAGAACTATCAAGGGATAAAATTCGTAATGAATTAAAAGTCCTCGGAAAATGAATAACAATTTTCAAGGTCATATCCTAAGTACTTCTTGTCTTCAAATTATGCCATTACAGTTTACAATATTTTTTCGTATTTATTTCTCACGCGAAAAAGCACGTAAAATAATCTCAAATATTGTACGTACTCAAAAATAATTTAACGTAAATAATTAATTACGTTAAACTAGTGTTTCGCGTAACATTTTTCATCGCGCCTTACCGCCATCTTTTTTTTTTCTTCAAATACCTCGAATACTAGAGAAATTAATATTCGAAGTACGGCAATAGGCGCAATGAAAAATGATAAAATTCGTTAGTTCGTCGATGTTGAATAATTCACATTTTTTAATCATAGAATTTTCAAAGCCTATCGAGACTTTGAAAAGGTAATTGTGACCCATCATGGGAAAGCTTCATTGCGCCCACGGGTCACGACAAAATTTTTAAAGTTGACTTAGGACTGAAAATAATTTACAAATTTTAAAAATTGAACGTGACCCGCGATGATAAAACATCATTGCACCCACGGGTCACGCCAAAATTTTCAAAATAATAAAAATACTTTGGAAATATTTTTTACTTTTTACGTTTCACTAAAAATCATATAATGACTCGCGAGGATTAACCATCATTGCGCTTAGGGGTCATGCCAAAACTTTCAAAATTGATAAAACACTTTGAAAATAATTTATTGTTAATAAAAATAAACGTGACCTACGATCAAAAATCCTCATTACACTAATGGGTTGTGCCAAAATTTTTGAATATCAACTAGTAAAATAATAAATTCAAAAATAATTCACAGAAATTTTACTTTTTTTTCTTCTTCACCTGCATCACCAAATATTTTTGTAATTCAGGAATAACTAACGCAACCCGTGAAGGGAAATCCTCAATTTGCCCACAGGTCACGCCAAAATTTTCAAATTGAAACAAAAACTTTGAAAAACAATTAATAATTACGAAAATAGATTGCGACCCGTGATGGGAAACCTTCATTGCGCCTACGGGTCCAAAATTTTCAAATTGAAATAAAAACTTTGAAAATATTCCCTGTTTGAAAAATAAATCGCAACCCGTAATGGGAAATCTTCATTGCATCCACAGGTCATGCCAAAATTTTCAAAATTGAATTAAAACTTTAAAAATATTTCAAAATTCAAAAATAAAATACATGTAGCAACGTATTAAAAATTGAAACAAAACACGAACAAGTGTAATAACTTTTAATATTTCCACTCAACAGAAATTAAAATGCAACATGACAAAACACTGATGGATTCGTCACTGGCACCTCCACCACCTGCAGACACACCACCTACTCATTTGGTGGCCCCTGCACTGGAGCCAAATACGACTCCACAACCGCCACAAAACACTCCGGTGTCACCGGTTCTCGCCAATGTCCCGTTGGCAAAAGTAATTGCCAGCAGACACGGTCTCTACCACGAAGACATCGAGAGGGAGATCAAGGCATCGGCCCGACAAAAGGCCGTGGCAGGTCCGTTACATCTATCCAGTGACAAATCGCATTACAACACGGGGTCAATACAGGAGGTAGATGATTTCGAAAGAAGGATCGAAATCTACCTTGATTCGATCACGACTGCCGGGTTCTATACAATAGAACTCAACAATATGATCAACGAGCCTGAACTAACCTTAGTTCAGGCCAGAAAACAGCTGCCGGTAATAACACAAGTAATTGAACAGCTGATGAATCCGCCACCAGGATTCGACAAAAACAAAATACTCCTGGCCAGGGCGAACATCCTCAAACTGCGTGCCAACCAAGGGGAAATTGAAGCAAAATTTCCACTGATGGCACCAGTTCTACAGCCATCGCCATTACCACTGCCGATTGGTTCCCCGCCACAAATTCACAAGGAACCAACTCCCTCAACATCGGGTCAAATAGGGCTCAGTGGTGAGGAAATAACAGCACGTTTGCTTAGTGACGAATGAGCTGAAGAAGCGGAACGCAAAGCTGAGCGCCTGCAATGGGAGCGGTTGGAAGGACAGCGGCTCGAATGTCAATGGCAGGAGCAGCAGCGCCAGAAAAAAGAGCTGGAGGACCTCGCCGCTAGAGCAGCTCGCAACCATCTTTGATTGGAGCGAGCTGAGAACGAGATCGAGAGAATCCAGTGAAACCATTCCAACATGGTAAAGCATGTCAAAATGGAATATGGGCTCAACCTAGACCAGTTCTGGGATGAGTTCGTGTGGCCAGCGATCCAAAAAGGTAATAAAAAACTTACTTTATCCAACCCACGCGAATATGAAAAACGTAATCGTACGGATTATTCACAGGATGAGGTAAATGAACCAGCACATAAACAAATATGTGCTTGTTCCATCAACACCACTCCTGTCATACCTATTGTACCCAAACCAGTTAATAACAATTGCGTATCTCCCAATAGAAACGCAGTTGATGAAAATCAATATGATTCAAAAACCGAGTTGGTCCCCAGGCCTATATTAGGGAACAATTTTGAACCGACTATTAACAAAAATATACCAGAACCAATACCCCAGTCTCCCGTTGGTACTGCCAAAATAATTAATCGAAAATCGGGTAAAAACTAGATTCACCTTTTGGATGATTAGCCTTTTTTTTTATGTTCGCACCAACATCTGAACACGAAATTGTATTTCCTTTATTTTATTTGACTTTTTTTTTTATCCTCTTATTGTTGTTGGGAATTGGACCCAAATACCCACCCGGAAAAAGCAGCTATGAACCTGAAAGCACCCAAATATTATATAGATGATTGGGATGGAACGATTCTTAGCTATCAAGGGTTTATTAAGGGATTTAAAATGTATGTACATCTTTGCACGGACATTGCAGTCCAACAAAACATTAAATTGCTTTAGCAAGCAATGCCAAAACATATAGTTCAAAAATTTTCACATTTTGCACCTGATCACGTTGGCTACAAACAATGTCTGCAATTTTTACATGATAGGTTTGGGGACCCAAGTAAGGTCAGAGTGGAAATATGGTACCAAATTACTGAATTTCCGAACACTACAAACGGACTTTCATCCATCCAAGATGGTATGGATGGAATTGCAGTTTTGATTGATTGTTATCGGCAGGTCTCTATGGTAGTAGACGAAGAGCAATTGTTCAACGTCACTGTTAAAAAATTCCCACCGAGATCATACAGAAATCATCTCAAAAGTAACGAAAGACATGTCTCTCATCTTTTTTCGGCAATCAGGGAATTCATAAAAATTGAGGAAATGTTTGTCAAAAAGCATAACCCCAATTCAAATTCTAGGAGAAATAATCAGGGATTACCTAAAGGCAGTCCAAGATTTATAGCTGCTACCTTCTCAAAAGGTAACGATCAATCAAAGGGAAAAGATAAATCTAATCCCAACAATTTTAATAAGTGCTCAAACAATAATAAGGGAAACTCATCAAAGTCTCCTAATTGTTCTTCTGTTTCAGCACGTAGAGAACAGAACAAAGACATGTGGAATGCTCAGGATACTCCAAAAAGTATCCTGAACATGCCAGCTGTCCCGCAGAAAGCGTGTTTGTTCTGCAACGAGAAACACCCCGCGTTTCTCTGTTACAACCCTCGCTTCAACACGCTTCCCCAGCGTCAATGCGAATACCAGGCCAGGAGGTTGTGTACCAAATGCGCAACCTGCCATACAACCATAAGCTGCCTGCAGAAGGTCTCAGCCTGCTGCAAATGGTTCGACTGCCTATCAGTCAAACATCATAGCAACTTGTGTCCAAATGCTCCTTATCCCATCTACAAGGAGCATATGGAGGCCTGGTACAATAAACTGCGCCAGCGCAAGGAAGCATTAAGTAAGAAAACATGTGATTTTAATAAAGTCTCAAAACATGATGATTTTGATACTAATAAATCATATGTTCAACAGAACGTAACAGATTCTGAAGTGGCAAGGGCCAGGATGCTGATAGAACTTAGCGCAGATCAAAAGGAGTGCTTACCAGTGAGCAGTGAGTACTTTTTATCTTTTATTAAACACAAGAAAAGCTCAACTTTTCTTGTATTTCAGTCGTATGCTCGTTTTCAATATCTAAAAGAACCAATCAAAATAACGGGATTTTTTGATTGTGGTAGTGTTGACACCTTCATAACTAAGTCTTACGCTTTCACATCCTTAAAACTAAAAGGATATGAAATAGAAATAATAAGACTTAAGGGTGTTGAAAACCACACTTCAAATATTTTCAAATCAAGCCTAGTGGACTTTGAAATTTTGACACCAAGTGGTATAGTGGTTCAAATAACAGCGAAAACTATAAATAAGATTACGCAAAATTTGAATCAACCAAATTTGTCATAATTTTATAAAAAATTCCCTGAGTATTTGAAAATAAATTTTTGTAAAACTGATGAGGAGCATACGATTGACCTATTATTATGTAATGATTATATGTGGTCATTTGTAACAAATATTCATCACATTTCACCAACACTCACACTAATACAGACTGAGTTCGGACATATGTTAGGAGGGATCATCTTGAATCAAAACGCAGTTGATGAAGTCTTCACACCAGTATTCTTTAATAATCCTCAAGAAATTGAGAATTTATGGAGATTGGATGCCATTGGCATCGAGTCTAATAATCTGGTAGAAGCTCAGGCTGAGGCCGAAGCTTTACAACTTTTCTACAAAAATATAGAATTGGTAAATAACCGCTACCAAATTAGGTGGTTATATAAAAATTATCCTCCACCATTGGCGGATAATTACAATCTATCGTTCAGAAGACTCGACATCAACTTCCTAAACTACATAAAATGCCCAAATTCTTCAAAAGATATGATGAGTACTGTAACTTATTAATTGAGTTAGAGATGATAGAGAGTAGATCTAAAATCAAAACCTGAGCTAATTCATTATTTACCTCACAAAGGGATTTTTGATCTAACAAAAAGCACAACGCTCAGGGTAGTTTTTGATGTGTCAGCAAAAACAAAACAGTCAAAACATTCCATTAATGACTGTATGTTTAAAGGAGCTAATCTGTTGCCAGATTTGCTTCAAATACTTTTGTCTTTTCGTAAAGACAAATTTGCCATTATTGCCAACATCAAAAAAGCCTTTCACCAAATAGGATTGCATCCTGATGATTGGGATGTAACAAGGTTTTTATGGGTTAAAGATCCATCAAAACCATTAACAAAGGATAACATAATAACATTATGGTTTCAACGCGTACCTTTTTGAATTGTAACCTCACCATTTTTATTGGTGGCAGTATTGTTACACCATTTCCAACAGGTGAACCCGGAATTTTATGAAAAAAACATGCAAATAACATTTACGTTGACAATTTAGTAACATCATTGCCTACTTACAAAGATGCTTTACAATTGCATAACCAGGCTGACAAGTTAATTAAAGACATCTCCATGGAGCTGTCACAATGGGGAACAAATTGTATCCCATTATGAAATGACTTTGCACCTGAACATGCACTTACAAAGCCTCAAATAAAAGTACTTGGACTTTCATGGGACATGGATAAAGATATCATCTTTATTAGTCCACCAAAATTAAAAGACCAAGTACCAAACTGGTCAAAGAGACTGTTTCTAAGAGCAGTTTCACAATTCTTTCACCCTCACGGTTGGTTTGCCCCAGCGTTTATACCTTCCAGAGTTTTCATAAAACAACTATGGAATGAAAATTATAAATGGGATGAGTCTTTACCTATGACGCTACAACCAATAGCAACAGAGCTACTAAAAGACTTAACTCAGTGCACAACTTACTGCCTACCAAGACAAATTTATTTGGGTACTTATTACCCGAATGAATGTCAACTACATATATTTGTAGATGCATCAAAAACTGCTTTCTCCATGGTTGCATTCTTACGTTTCCACAATGGAGAAAGTGGTACAACTAAAGTCAGATTCGTCATAGGAAAATCACAAATAGCCCCTATGAAAATGGTAACAATACCAAAATTGGAATTGTTAGTGGCACTCATAGGAGCTAGAGCAGTCAAGAATATACGCAATCCTCTTGACCTACATAACAGCCCAACTTATCTTTGGTCTGATAGCAAACGCGTTCTAGCATGGCTGTTAGAACGTAGAGTGTTAACACAATCTGTCTTAAATAGGATCAATGAAATAAAAACTGTACCAAACCTACAGTTTAGATATGTTCCATCAGCCGACAACCCAGCGGATGTCGGCTCAAGAGGAGCAAAGGTGGAAGACTTGTTCACTACTACATGGTGGACAGGTCCACAGTGGTTAACTCAACATTCTGATACATGGCCACAGACTAACTTACATATTATTCAGTCTCTGCCTGATTTAACAGTAGAAGAGAAAACTATACCAGTCTTCTCTACTTTAAGGGAAACATTGAAAGTTTCGGATAAATTGTCAGACTTGATTCCCAATAATCAAGACACAATATTTGACAGTCATCAACCTGCCAAATTAAAAAGACAATTAAAATCCAGAAAAACTTTTATCCCAAAATTTGTTATGAGTTTGATTAATTATATTTGTGAAGTTAAAACATTTGCTACACAAATTGACCAAGTACAAGATCCCAACCAAATCAGTCAGGATCTTACACAAACTCAAAACAATATAAACTCACAGCAAATATTAGATCTGTCTACTAAACAAAAGACAGATCTTTCAAAAACAATACCCTACACAAGTTTCATACACGAACCACTGAATATACCATTCAACATCAATATAGACGAATTTAACAAACTAATAAGTCTAAAAAGAATTTTCTACCATTGCATAAACGCACTTAGAAAGTTATCAAGAAAACGACTTGCCAGAAACAGGTCGGTTTCACCGTGGAATTTAATCCCTAATAACTATCAATTCGCATTACTATGCTTCATCTACGCAGATCAGAAAAAATACTTTTTTAAAATCTTTAATAAACTTATGTCACATAATGCACTCGAATATGTGACATATGAAAAATTTCACATAAGAATTGACGAATTAGGGCTGTTAAGGTTAAGGAACTATATTCCTGTAACACCATTTACTGAAGATACTCTATCTCCAGTAATGTTACATCCAAAATCACACCTAACAAAATTAATACTATTAAATGTACATACATTAAATAGTCATACAGGCATTAAGTTTACAATGGCAGCTTTCTGCCGAACTTACTTCGTACCAAGGCCAATGAGAATACTTCCAAAAGTATTAAAAAATTCATGCGTAATGTGCAAAAAGTCAAATAAAAGGCCTTTTGCACAACCAACACACTCTGAAATGCCAGATTTCAGATTGGTCCCTTTCACTCATCCTTTCACCCATACTGATGTGGATTTTTTCGGTTCATACTCGGTATTTGATGAATACCTACCAAAAAAGAAAAAGGCTTTGGCAACTCCAACAACACCAACTTACAAAAAGTGGGTGTTAATCTTTACCTGTCTATCAACAAGAGCAGTGTACTTCTTATCCATCTCATCATTAACAACACAAGAAATGTGGATGGCATTCCAAACATTCTTCGCAGACTGCAGAATGCCAAAAGCAATACTGTCTGACAATGCCACCAAGTTTAGGTTAATGGCAACCCACTTACCCCAATTCTGGGAAGCAATAACATCAATGCATGCAAACTTCCGAAATTTTACATTGGACCTAGACAAACCTTTAGATGAAACTACCATAACAGCCAAAAATTTACAAGGTTTATGGAAAACTGATAAAATAAACCTTACCAAGCTTTGGGCAGCTTGGAAAGGACTCTATCTCCCATATTTGAGAGACAGAGTTCCAAAAGGTGTAAGCAACGCTTACCGAACAGTAAGTTTCCAACCAAAAATTGGAGACATAGTCCACGTGTTGGACATTATGACAAAACCAGGAATCTACAAAATAGCCACTGTAGTAAACCTGATGGCGTCACGTGATGGCCAAGTACGCCATGCTGACGTCTGATTGCCTAGCTCTAAATTAGTGAGCCGGCCAATAAAGTTCTTAGCACCATTGGAACTAATAACTGATACAGAAGTTAGCCCAAACATAGACTAACTTCTATCCGAACTTGATCTGTAAATACACTTCATACACACAACCACTACTAAGAACACCAATGCTTTGTGGCAACATTGGAGTTCAGCTATCTTTGAAAACATGGCAAGTCAACCTTGTCAAATACTTACTTTATCATCCGGCTACCTACGAGGAAAGCGGATAAAGGTGATAGCGGATCGTGATCCACACTAAATAGAATTGTGATAACCTTGTCAACTATCACAATTTTAAATAAAAAATTGCTAATTTAATACCTTTTCTTCCTTACAGTGAAACTTCTACAAAGCGCTGAACCTGTCAACATCCATTCCTCAGAGAAGCGTCCGGCAATTTGACTGCCCACAAATCACAGTTGAGAGCCAATAATTGACTCTCAACTGGAAGAAAATCATGATACATAAATTTTTTTCTTCATACAAAGATTTGTGGACTTTGTAAATATTGTAAATATTTATTCAGTAGTTTATAAGTACAATTTGTTCTGCTTTTTTTTTATACTTTTATAATAAACAACATGTATGTACTTGTGTGTGTATGAAACTTATTCTGCTTTTTTACAGATCTATAGGGCAGCGAGTCTTGGAAGACTGGCCATGGACACCGCCCCCAGTATCGTGGGCTCCGCCTACAATCTCATGCGCGCCTGGCGGGCGAGCTGGGAACTCGTCTACTGAAGAAATGTAGGTAGATGATTTACTGGGCTGAGGAGGTCCCCAACATTGGTCGTTGCGCAGCTAGAGAGAACAGAAATGCGTGAAAGGAGTGTGACGACGATATTTTTATAGTCCCTTGGATGTAAAACCAATCTATTATATAAGTACCAAAATCCAGTATCTCTGCCACTACACTGGGCTGCATAAACTTGACGGATTGCTGCGACGAATGTTAGGTTGCCTACCTCAATTGTTCCAGGCGATTTTCATTTTCAGCATTATTTAAAAAATCGATTTCTCTCTGAGGGCCTTGTTTCTGCTATAATTAATATTAACCCATTTTCGATATGTTGGAGTGAGTAGCTATTGTGTACTGAAGCCATTATTTTGAATTCTCATTTTAGAATACAGAATCAAATAACAAAAAAGTGGTACTGAAGTCGGTGACATTAAAAACAACTGGTCTGTATAGATGCGAAGTATCAGCCGAAGCACCATCATTCTCCTCTGTCCAAAATGAAGGTTATTTACAAGTTTTAGGTGAGTAAATTCCATAATATTTTAAGCTGTAGTCCGTAAAGGTTATGATTCTTCAGGGTGTACGATCCCTGGGAGGTTTACTTTGTATTCTACAAACATAAAGTTTACTTCAGTTAGTCTTTCTTCAACTGCATACCAAGTTGCATTACAAAACAAAATAATAAAAAACTTCGAAGAAATATTAGGCTGCTTGCAGCAATCAACATTTTTCTAGAGGTTACTTCATTATTATTCCCATCAGTTTTGCAACTGATTACTTTGAATTATCTTTAAAAATCTTTTTTTTTTACTGTTTTAAGGATTTTGTCATTAAAAACGAGTTCTCTTGATTTTAAATTGTTTTATTTTAAAATTTTGTCAACATATAAGTGTCTATAAATCAGTATCATAGTATCCGTTTTGTGTATTACTAAGAACAGTTGAATTTTTTACTACAAATGACAACTGGATTCTGTGGGAATATGACACATACATACGCATATACATACAGTTTCACTCAGTTAATTGATTGACGGTGGCGAGGCTGATCAAATAGCGTCATCGCTTTTCGATCTGTAGTCTGTGGTTCGAATCGCCACACCAATAGCCTACAGAACTTGTGACCCCAACATTAACCATACGCACAGTGGATAATGTCACACATTCTCCTCCTCTAGAGTGCGTGGAACATTGGCTACATTGTGGGCTTTGACGGTTTCACCATATTGCAGCAGTAGCTTCATCCTCTGGTTGTTTTGTCGTGCTTGTGTTGCAGCCGCAGCACTGGGAGGAGTGGCTGTGGAGATGTGACACATACACACAGTTTCACTCAGCTAATTGATCGGCGGTGCCTTGACTTATCAACTAGCGACATCGCTTTTCAAGTTGTAGGTCGGCAGTTTGAATCCCCACACCAGAAGTCTAAGGATACAATCTATTTTCGAATGATTACTATAATTGATATGCTACATTGATAGCATGTAAAGTTACCGAAAAAACTGTATAGAATAGGTACTGGTTTTTATAGTTTTTGTGCAGTTTCCAAACATTAGGTAAACAAACCAAAAAGTCAGACTGAACAGTATTAAAAACACATTTTTGGTTTTTACCTACTGGTAAATTTTTATATGTAGCTCTATTATTCTCGTAAGAAGAACAATGTTTTTGAAGCAGGTACCTTTTTTCCAGTGATCTTGAATTTGTGTGCAATGTTACTAATGCTCCCATAATTAGCATGCATACTGTGGGTGTGTGTGTATATGTAAGTACACAACACCACACAAACACCAATGTGGGTTGGTTGTGTGTATGCTAAAGAGTGTGTGTGGGCCAAGCCCAGTAAACAAGTTTAGCTGTACAGACAAAATATACAGCCGTGAGCGCAAAAACATAGTTTGTGGGTTATATTCCACTGCTACACACTCGTTCGTCATCGACCACCCATTGCCACACATACTATTAGGGTCACTTTCTGAGAGAGATTCAGTTGAGTGATAAAATATATTTGCCATAAACTGGGTATGCAATTTATGATACATATTTTTGGTAATATCAGATATTAGTGGTGAAAAAGATTACACAAGTGCGTATGCAAGACAAAATGGATTTTATTTCACAAGATTTAATGTATTGATTCAAGGCCAAGACGACTTATCACTAGTTGTAAAGGGCCAAATAACTGGTATGAGTTTAGATGTCTGTAATCCAAAAGAAAGTAAAAAAAAAAAAAAAAAAAAAAAAAGAAATTAAATAATAATTTGTGAACCCAACTGATAATGAGAGGTGGCTATAGATAACGACAAATGAAGCAAATCAGGACAATATAATGTCTAAAACATCTTGAAACTTAGATGCAAATGACGACAGTAATCAAATGTAAATTTCATTTCAAGCAGTTTATAATCATATTCGTTGAATTTTATTGCAGATTGGAGTAGTAAGACTTCCACGATATATCTGTTACGGTACATGATGTAAATTCGGGATCGAACGTGAATTCCCAGGAAAGTACGTTCTAACCCGGCATTGTTGGGCCAGACGATAATGACGGGATATGATGTAATTTGCGTAGCTAGTTGGGCCATTTTGATACAGGTTGAAATTATCATCATTTCCCCACCTGTTCGACATCTCCCAGTAAGATTTGGGAAATGACGTGCACTGTATTGCAGTGCATCTAAGCGCGGTGCTGTTCATATGAAGTGCACTGGTAGTTGTCTTTCTCATGTTTGTTCGTACAGTAGTTTATCGTACTATTTATTGTGAAACAGCGAGTGTAACGTATATTTTTGTCTATTTTTAGAAATGACCAACATATTCGTCCACTCATTTTCAAATACCAAAAATGTAGATATTTATCAACAATAATCATCCTATAACTCTTTATAAACAACCACTAAATTACCCGTATTTGATTTTATGAATATAGATATATCACCTGTATATTCATGACCTACTTGTGCCTGTCCCTCGAATACTCGATGAGTCAGCACAAGCCTATAATAACAACACCCCACCTCACTTAGCCTATCCGACACGTATGTTTTCATACCCTGAACAAGTATATAATCCCTCGATTCAGTGGAAAAAGACACAGTTCCTCAACAGCTACTTCTAAGTACCTGGAACCTCTCTAGTAGAAGTCTCTAGTGAACAGATAGTCTTGCTTGTTGGATTGTGATTGTATATGTATAATTATTAACGTATTACTATATGTACTGTGATGTACAAACTATTAGTTAATTAAAAATGTAAATTCATTTGTGTGTTTTAAAATATTATTGAGTCTCTACTATATGTTAAGGTCCACTATAGTTTGTGGATGATAAACTTGAAATATTTTAAGAAGTATTGCTGCTTTTAGTACGTGATATTTTGTGTATGGTTACACCGAAAGTGGTTCTAATTAGGTACATTTCCACCTCTTTTGGCCGTTACAGCGAGTATATTTCATATGACTTACATTTCATCAACAGATTCAGTTTCAATAGTTTTATTTTTATCAAGATTGCCCAAGATGTCAAGCTTTCCCAAAATGTATTGGGAAATATCGAGAATGCCCGGTCTAATATTGATATTTTATGAAATTTACAAGAATTCCCTAGTGAACAGTCGATGAAATGGGTTGCAACGATCTTTCCCAGTCTTTCACGTGGATGGCCGTTGGTTTTCATAGTTAACGTTATTTCCCGGCCTATTACATCATTGTCACATTTACATCATGTACCATAACATATCAATTAAAAGTAGAAATATTTGTATGAACAGATCTACATAATGAATGATACTATAACATAAATAAATGGTTCTTGCCAAAATTTTATCATCATCAAAATGCATATGCCAATGTGCTATTACTTTTGTTTTTTATCTCATTTTTATTTCATTTTCCTTTTATTTTTTTGCCTTATGCATGTGTTTTGTTTCCACTTCGTTCACTTGTAATACATTTTGGACTCCATCACTTGCATACTTTGTAAGATGGAAAATTGTAGGAGATTTATACTGTTGTTTATTTTGCTTGCTTACTAACAAATTAGTCATCGACATATTTTTTTAGACACTGTGATGGCTTAATTTTATTCTTCAAGGATATATATATGATGGAGACGACGCATGGGCAGTTTCTGTATCCTACCTACAGAAAGAGCTTCTACAAACACGAGTACCTCCAACTAAATATCTGATTGGAGGAAAATCTCGCAATGTTTATTTGTATACCAACATACATCAAGGTCAGACATTATGAGTCGAGCCAATCTCAAACGCCTCAGGGTATATGGGCATATTTATTGCTAGTGGCTAGATTTTATAAATTATTGAAAAATATCAATGATTTTATACTGTTTTATATCAAACTAAAAACAGTCAATAGATATGAAGTATTCTATTTCATTTTGATTATAAATGCTCATTTTTTTCCTGTCTCCGAATTAAATCTGAGCCACAAAACTGCTAAAAAACCTTTAAACAGTAGGCCAACCATTCGAACTCGACAATTTGTAACGTGCCGAGTTCATAAAAATAACAGATTGGATGTTGCTCGGTGACTGCTAATGCATAATTCGTCATAAATGCGATGAAATTAATTAAAACATTCGCCACGCTGCAGCTGTTAAGAAATTACCCACGTACCATTCGCAAGAAAAATGCAGATGTGCTAAAGAGTTCGCACATACGTGAATTACCATTTAACCATTCTCAACCACCGAGTTTAGAGATTAGTTTGAAAAGCCAGCTTTAATAATGGCCAGGTCCACTGGCGCGGGCTCGCAGCATGCATTTCCCAAATTCGTTGTTAAATTAAAAGGACTTAAACCACCATTCCCCGTCTTTGTCTTCGCCCGTCCAATCCTACAACCTTACGAGGCACCGTCAAGCGCACATTAGTACAAACACATACACACACACACACACACACACACACACACACACGCAGTGCACCTTTACCCACAAAACACAATAATCTGCGGTGATCTTCGCATGAATTTGCATTTACACGTAGTAGCCTATCCAGCCGTTCACGTTGATAATTTAATTCGAGCCTTATTTTCGGTTAATACGGTACAAGTATACAATCATATTATAGGCTCGTGTTTCGTCTACACACGCACAGGCCGCGAGGACAGGATGGTTACTCGTATGCAAAATAACCGTTTCGCTCCCCATCCGTACCATCCTCGACCCACAAAATCTTCTGTAGTATGGCTTTTTCGAAATATTGTAAAATGCGGAAGTTCCTCCCCCCCCCCACCTCCTAAAGGAGAAAATAATATTTTTCTCCTTCACCGATCGAAAACAAATTAATTATTTCGCCGAATGAACGGCCGTCCGTTACACGCTGGGTACGGTTTGCGGCAAAAAATTTTTGCTCAAATTCTTTTCTCGTCAATAAAATACCGAAAATGTAGGTACCTAGTTATGTAAAATGGGGTTATTAAAAAAAAAAAATTAAACTCGTCCGAAAAAGCAGCTATTTTGTGGGTTAGAGAGAAAATAGTAGTTTTGGCGTAAAGCAGCACGAAAAACGATGAGCTGCAGGGTGGAGAACGGGCGGAGGGTGGCTTCATTTTGCGCTAATATTGAAAACGATTGGAATGGAAAAACTGTTTGTTTGTTTTCCGTTTCTTTAATTTTCATTTCAGATTGGCGTGGAGAATTTTTAAAAGCACGAATTTCGGAGGGTTATAGCTGCGCGCGTAGGATGGGGACGGCGAAGGGTTGGTGAGAAATACCGTAGGCCTACGTGCTACTGTTGCCTATTAGCATGTAAAATTATTCGTAATTTAACTGTAAAAAATAAGTGCTCTAAAAAAAAAAAACAAAAAAAAAAAACAAAAAAAACAAAAAAAAAAAAAAAAAACATTACACATAGCGAGGACGATAAAAATCGGCCGTTTGTGTCAATTAATAATTCGCATTTATAATGTTTTTCAAAAATAGGTAAGTAACGTCATTTTTGGATGGTAACGATTCTTATCGTCGGAAAAAAAGGCGAATTTTCGTGTAGGTAGCTACTTTTTTTTTTCGAAGTGCTTTTGTCGTACTTACAATTAGGGAGAAGTCGTATTTAATTTGTAAATGGGGCGAGAAGTTAAGCGAAAAATTCCAAAATCTTATAAAATCGACCGCGTGCGCTCCATCGCTCCACCTAAGATATTTTTCTGGAGATTAACGATAAAAACACACGTAGACATGTGTTCGTATAGGGGTGATGCTCAGAATATGTCGATATTCTTGTACAGAGCACATCGACAGTGTTAAATGCTAGAGTAAAGTCCATTGATGAAAATTAGGTTTTTTTTTTTTTTAAATTGAACTTATTCTGTCATGTTTTCAGTGAAAGATAACTCCCTTAATTTGTTTTTTGTCCTTTGTCATGGATGCTGATTCTCTGCTTGTCATCATCTCAGCGTATTGTATAATTTGGCATTGAAAAATTGATATTTACATTGTTGAAATACAATATTTGAATTTCAATAAGAACTCAATTTTCAATGACAGGACTTAGTTTTATACCAATTTTGTCTATCATCATTGATGAATATTTTTGCCTTTTGTATAGGGAATGTGGAAATTTAACCAAAGAATTTGTCTTTAATTTTTAGTTTCTCAGTCAAAGCCTAAAAAGTTTAGTGTTATCAAATGGAAGCTATGAATAGTCTAGTTTTTTATTGTTTTTTTGTTTGAATTTGGCAGTCATTATAATAATATCATTGTGGTGACGAGTGATCAAAGATGAACGAGTGTATTACACATTTGTCAATCACCTAACAAGTCAGTGAACTAATAGTCCACAAACTATCTTTTTGCATTTACAGCTTTACATTTCATCTCTGTTTCCAAATTTAATACTAAGCAAGGCTCACACAGGTACTCATACAAGAAGTACACGTTACACCTTCTGTTATTGTGTGGTGTGCTGTATTTGTCTACACACACACCCACAATCATAATTTCACTTTGCCTTTTGTAGTGGACATAAACATTTTCAAAAGGTAGTTGTTCACCCTCCTTAATTTTTTTAGACTGACAAATTTTGTGTTTTGGGAGGAAAACAACCAAATAATCAGGTCTTAATTATTTGGGTAAATTTGGTTGTTCTATTAATATCATCATAATTTTCCTTTCACAGAGAACAATTTGTCCTTTGTCATGAACATAAAAAATTTTCAAAAAGCTACAACTCACTCCCAAGGGACTCTTGAGTGCAAAATGTTGCTAAATTGTTATGCTACAAATATATATTAAAAATTTCCTCACAAAATTTGTAAAGAAAGTTACACCAAAAAATGTATTTATTCTGAGAATTACTTTTATTTTGATATGTGGTATAGGCCTAATTTAGTAAATGATGAATTATAATATTTTGTTATAAGGAATCAGTCGGAATATGGGCAGTTTTTACTCCTCAAATCAAAACTGAATTCATCTTTCTACAATAAAATTTAGCATTTACAGAAAAGAACTGCAGCCTACAGCCCCGTGAAATTGTGTGATTCATAGAAGTTACACTGTTGTCAAAATTTAGTCTATGTCAGCCATTAGAAAATTTTACAATAATATCTATATTTAATTCACTTCAAGCAACATTAATGACTTCAAGATTCATCTTTAGGTCAATTCTATGCATTAAATCAATTTGTTTTCTCTTTTAAGTCCTTCCATGCTCATTTTGGACTATATTAATGATGTTCTTCATTTTGCAACTCGCTAATATACGAGACAATTTATGCTACAGCCAAAGTCGAAGTAAGTTAGTCATTAGGTTATTTTTTCCTCGCTCCATATTCTCATGTCTGATGTGTTTAGTGAAATCATTTAAAGAATGATTCCAAATTTTTAGAATGTTGATTCTTATTTTATTCCTTAAGCTGGTTTCCAAAGGATAGGAAAGTCCTGCTCTTAGAGTCTATATTTTCAACAAGTTTTGTTGAAAGTGAGTTCTCATGAACAACCCTAAGGTTTCAGTTTTATGAAAAATGGGGAAAGTTCAAAAATTATCTTGAATAGAACAACTGAAATAATTTCTTCAATAAATAGGACATGTGGCACTAAATAGGCAACCAAGGAACCTTTTGATATACATTACTTTGCATTTATGTATGCTAATTATGAATTTAAGGGATGTCTTTATCAGAAGTATTCTGACGCATCTGGCTGTCAGATAATATTGAAATTAAAATCTAAATTCAAAATTAAAGACTCTGTTCTAAAATACATCCAGGTATGCAACCCAAAATACTTAGGTTTTTTTTTTAATTTTTCTCTTGGCTTTCCCTTCATACCACTGCCTTGGTATCTTCTTAGGTACATGTATAATAATAAATTCACCTTCTCACTATGTTAAAAACCAATTTTCTCTTTCCCTTTTTCCTTTTTTTTAGAGGAGCAACTTTTTAAATTCATTTTGTATACTGATTGTTGTTTCTTGTCTCACACATGGTATTCTGTTTGTATAGGCAGGAAGACTTTTTGTTATCTTGTTTTATGTGTTCATGTAATAATGACTTTCTGATTCTTTAATACACTGAGTGATATTTCGATCATGACTGTTTGAATTTTCTTTAGTGGCAATGGCCATTGGTGCTGTTTGACGTAGGTATTGCTGGATATTAATGACCTTATAATGTAAGTAAAATCCAAGGTACGTAGCCAAGATTCGCGATCTTTTTCAAATTCAATCAGCATGGTATAAATTTGAGTCTTACGAATTCCTGGGAGGCTGTGTGGATTGGGTAATGCTGATTCTATGGGCATCATCCAGTATAGATGGTGAATATCTAGGTTCTTTGGTGCATGTTTCATTGGGTTAAGAATATTATTGGGACTCTACAGGGATCGTCAAATTGGCACCCTTTGGCATACCACAATTCTAAATTGGCGAATTCAAGCAAAATGTTGAAAATACGTGGAAGGTACATTATGGTTGCCTACTTTTTCGTCAGCATGTCTTGACATTAAAAAGTACACTGTTCTTACGGAGCTCTGCTGGTCCAGTACTATATAGTCAAAGAATGAACCCGCGAGAATATCCTTAGAATAGGTTCCACAAACCACATTTCTTGAGAACTAAATTTTTATTTTTTGATTTCTAACCTGCAGAAAATAGTACGATGTCGTCAGAGAACTAATAACGTACCTTTATGAATAGAACAGCCTATCATCAAAAAGTGCTAAAATTTACTCACTATTTTCCAAATCATACAGCGCGCTATTTGATAGTCTTCACAGTTCTTGGTTTCATCTCAGTACAAGTCCTCCTCTTTTAGTAGGGTTTCTAAAAATTATAGATTTAGGTATAATACGTAGATATACAGCACGCAAGATCTTTAAATAGATTCCAATTCAAGGAGAGAAAGTAGAAGATAATGGCCAAACATTTTTCGGTACGACCGTTCGAAATATATCATTATTCGTTTTTGTCTGTATATTAATTATTGTTCAATCACTAGTTGGTAACACTGTATCGTCATTCTCCAGTTGCTATTCAGTTACGTCGTTTATCTGTTCAGTTTGTGAGTTGTGTCCGATCATGTGAATATCTCTCTCTTCATTAAATTCATTTATTAGTGCGGTACTTGTGTTTTACTTATTTATTCATTCTTCGGTGTTAAATTAATTGTTTGTCTACCTACTTCAATGGACTCCAAGCCCCCAGAGTCCAACATGATGGAGGCGCTGGGTACCTCGCAAGAAGATGGATTCAACTGTTCCAGAGGTAAAACGTGATGGTACTTGAATTCTGTAAGTATGGTGTAGGCACAAAAAGAAGATGGGTATGTTCAATTTATTTATTCATTAATGGTGTTTGTAATTTGAAATAGTGGTGTGATAATTAATTAAGTGGTGATGTGATGGTTAATTAGGTGGCGTGATTGTAAGGCTGTCGACAGAAAGGCAAGAGGCGCGTAATATTTGTTCATTGTGTGGCGTGAAGTTTTATTGTATGATGCATAATTTTAATTGTGTGGTGCGTAATTTTTAATTGGTGATATGTGGCGTAAATTTTTTATTAAATGACAGGTGACAAAATAACAGGCATAAGTCAAAATAAGTACACTAAGATTGATCGATCTTTTTTGTTTGTTACTTAAATGGAGATGAACGGAGATGGCGTAAAGTCTAGTCAATTTATTTATTTAAGTCGTCAGTCTTTATTTGAAACGGGGAAAATGAAGATGTAATGGCGATCTTTTTAATTTGGAGTATAAAAAAAGACAGGTGTATAACAAAGGTTAAAGGGTGAGATGATATGTAGATATATTTATTAGAAGAGGTGAGCAGAGAAATGGCGGTAAGCCGGTGTAAAAACCCTTTAGTTAAAATGGCGATTATTTTTTGTCTCAGTCTATTCAAAGCAGCCAAACGGAGAAGAAGGAAGGTTGAAAGAGGAGAATAAAAAGACATATATATAATTGTGCGGTGTGATACTGGTTGTCGTCAGTATACACGCACATACACAAGTATAAAAGACGGAGAAACCTATTGTTATAGTGGTGCAAAACGGATAGTTGGCGGACAGTGAAACACATGTGTATTTTATTTTATTTGTGTGTTAGTATTGGTGAGGCAGTCGATGGAGAAGACAGAAACGTAATAGTAGACGGAGACAAGGCGAATTGTACAGATAGGAGAATGGGAATTATACGTACACACACACAAACAAATACATATAAAGGATTTTATCTGGTGAAACGTATATTGTGTGTCAATGAATAAGATATTTCCATTCATTGTTGAATATAGGCAACATGCATGAATGTAATAATGTGGGAATTTTTATTGCCCCTTGATGAATAAATATATATAGTAAATGGTGTATGAGTAATTCTGGGAAACGGAGTAAAACTTAAACAAAAGAAATAGAGATGGCCAATCAGAAGCTAGGATCGTGATCGAACTATTTTCTCAATGATTTTTTATTGGTGATCTATTGTTTGGAAGTAATTGATACATATATTGCTATATTGGGGATTGCTCATTTCATGGCTCATACTTTGCGCAATTAGTCAGTCACTGTCAGTTCTTGATTCGGCAAACATCGTATTTTTGTCCTGTTAATTGCGTTCAGTCAGCGTTAGTGCATCTTTTATTATCATTAATGAGCTTTAATGCAAAAACCTTCATACTTTTCTTTATTTGTCGTCATTTATTTCAAATCTTTCTCTCGTACTTTCTGCCGTGGATTGTTTATTTCGTGTATTTTATCAACTTTTTCGTATTTCTTTTCGTCTTTTTCCTGTCGTCCATATATTTTGTCGTCAGTTTAGAAGATTTTATATTGAACTTAGGTAGTATTTAGCAGATTGGTAAGTCAGTAAATAGTTTTTCTTACTTTCTTTAGAATTTTGTCATGATAGACAATGATGTTGTTAAGGTTTGGTTCACTTTTATTAATTATTATTTGAGCAAATAGTTTCGATCACGACTTCCGCTTCGATATCGATATGTATAATTATATAAGAGGAAATTTAAAAAGGATTTAAGAAAAAGGAATAAGTAAAAAGACTGGTGAAAAAGGATAATATAAATAATAATGGAATGAACGGAGAATAATTTTACAAATATTCGTGAATAATTAAACATATATATGTATAATTAATTAATATTTTTTTGAAGGGGCGATATATTTTTTATGTGCCTTAATAGGAAGCAATATATGTGATTTTTCTAAAACTCGAGTATAAATAAAATATCGATAGTTAGGGGACCGTCGTTATCGAAATTATTGGTTCCGTTTTATCTGATTTAATCGGTTGCTCTTTTATGACGGAGAAAAACGGTGATGTGTAATTTGGTCTCCCCGATAAAATTGATAAACGGCAAAACAGAGAATATAATTATTTATTTATTTATTTATTATTTTTTTATTTATATAATGGTACGGATCGAGTACTCAAGTACCATTACGGCTCATATAAACGGAGTAGTGTGAAGGATTTTAAATATTTTTTTGGGTGAATTTATAAATGTACTAGAAGGAAAGTCTTTTTAAGTACTCGATCCACACGATCTTGGGTTGTGGGTTGGCTGTATGGAAGGACATTGCGTTTGCGGATGGAAGTACAGTCGACTAACTGCCTTTGGAGGGTACATGTGTGTTCCATGTATCTAAAGGAGGTGGTATTTTGGGATGTGAGTTGCGAAGTTCGTGACCCACAGTTCAGAAGCAAGAGTCGTGCTCCTTTTTCTTTTTATTATTGACCTGGCGTTGATTCACCCGACTAGAGCCTACCGGATTTATTATTTCTTTAGAACCAAACTTTATCACAAATATTATATATCTACTTATTTTCCCTATATTTTCCTTTCCTTTATCAAATATTTTGTTACAATGAGCTTAATCATTTGTATATTTTACCTAGTCAAATGGCAAATGGTAGAAAGCCTAAAACTAAATCCGGGGGAAAATCAGGCACGCGAAGCTACAATCAAAGCGGCGGTCAACATTCAAGCAACTGTAATGTTCACAAAAATAATAATAGCGAACCTAATCGTGATGAGCCCTACATCTCTGAGAATGATATCGAAAATATATGGATAAGTGAGGATATGGTGGTAGATGTAGAGGTTGACTTAGAAACCAAAAAACGTCTATTAGAAAATAAAAATAAAGGAACCACGGGTGAGATCTTATGATTCTTTCGAGGTCGCAATATATAAATTTTTCACAAATAATTTACTGAATGGAGGGAGTAATAATATGACGTCACATTAATTAATGCGGTATCATGTATAATTATTCCTTCTAGTTAAAACAAAAGCACAATTGAAAGAGGCTCCAGTACATAGACCAAAAGCTTCTGCCGCAAATAAAGGGGAGACTCCTCGGAAGAAACTTGATCAGTCTGTTAAGGCCAAGACCACAGTATCTAAAACTTCTATTCCTAAGCCTATCGCAAAACTACTTCCCAATATAGAATTCCCCAAAATTTCAAAGCAAATGGTGAGCAAGGCAACCAGACAGGTGCTGGCTGCCAAATCTACAAATGAGGAAGACATTCAGTCTACCTCAAAAGAGGCGAATGTTAGGAGTATTGCCATGGAACTTGCAAAGGCGTTTCAGCAATCCTTGAGACAAGAACAGGCGAGGGAAGCTAGGTTAAGGAATCCTGCTTTAATTCAGGAGATGCAGGATAGAATAGTATTTTTAGAAAATACATTGGAGGAGATTACTGAGTCGGTGAGTTATCCTGACCCTAATTTAATTAATCCTGGCAAAAATATTAATATTAATAATAATACTTATAATTTAGGTGAATTAATAAATGACAAGAATAATGATAATAATATTAACATTTCTAATAATAATAATGAAAACGGAGCTAATAAAAATAATAATGATAAAAATGAACAGGAGGATGATAGTTGTAGGACTCTTTTGAAAATCTTAATTGATGATCTTAAGGGTAAATCGAGTGGCAAAAGTGAAAAGAAAACGGAGATGTTATTTAATAAGGACAATACAAAAAGGGAATATAAACTTACTCGAAATATTTGATATGATTTATGGTTTGATTACCTGAAATCAGAACTGATTTCTAAGGATTTATTTTATTTAATAGAAAATAAAACAGGTGATGAAAATAGATATACTGAACAGGAGAAAGAAATTAGGTTAAATTTAATTAGGGATATAATCATAAATCATATCCATGACAACTATCATAAATTAATCGTCAACGTTAAGGATCCGATAGAAATTTTAAAAGTTTTAAAAGAGTTTAAGTGATGTGAGATGCATAGTGCGTCAGAGGCACTTCGCAAAGAATTAGCTATTTTAAAATATAATCCTTCTAGGGAAAAGCCTTATCAGTTTTTCCAACGTTTTGACGAATTAATTAAGTCTTATGAAAATAATGAGGATAATGATGAATTGACGGAGAAAGAAAAATGGAGTTATTTTTATAGGGCGGTGGCTAAAAGTTCTAATATGATAGAAACTATAAATTTTATTTCCAAACAAACTAATAATGTAGGCCTATCCATTGAAGAACTCAAATGTTTAATCCTACAGGCTGAGGCAAATAGACAGATGGAATGGTGAAACAAAGGTTCGAATAGGGGCTCGGTAGGACCAACAAGAGGCAATGTCGTATTTACTAGACGATCACATGCGCGAACTGTGTTATAAACAATAGTAGGATTAGTCCAGGTGCTAGATGCTTCAATTGCCAGGGTTATGGTCATTTGAACAATACTTGCCCTAACCCAACAGTTGAAGGCCGTATGTGCTTCAACTGTGGAATTGTTACGTCGACGCACAGTGCCACTTCTTGTCCTAAGTGAGGGAAGATGAGGCCAGTAATAGTCTCACAAAATGTTAGGTATAGACGCACAATTTATAATAGTTGTAGGCCTAATAGGTATATGTCTTATCGAGGGTGTAGCTCGTATCGTGGTATTGCGCCACCTAGGAGTGGATTTGTTAATCCACAACCTAAACTACCAACTGGAGGAGTAGCTAAACCTTTTAGAGGAGCACCCTCAAATAGGCGTGGAAGGGGTAGCAAAAATAAACCGGTGGATAGAAAAGTAAAAGACAATAAAATTAATGATGAACAAACGGCGGCTAAATATGCGTTGATCGAAGTTGATAATTTTAAGGCTGAACTGGAGAAACATGACGCGACTTTAGATAACATCGAAGTGGATGTTCAATTTGACATTCCTCAATCGTCTGGTATTTTGCAACACACGTATGTGACCTCTGATTGGGAGGAATGCCTCAATATTTCTTTGCCTCCTAGCCCCTCACCTTATTTGACCATTCAAAACTTGGAGCAATCTTCAGCTTTGAAGGTCACTTCTAAGGAGGAGACCCTGTTGGATCTGGATGATGCTGATAATTCGACATCGTCTCAGAATAATCCTTCAGGTAAACCTGTGTATAAAGTATCATTTTTGTCGGATAGTGTGGCAACTCAACACATTATTTCCAGTCCTGTCTCACTTGTTAGTAAAAAACCCCATAATAAAAAAGTGCTTAGTGCCAATGTAAACTCGACATTATCCTGTGAGTTAACTGGTGACTTACTTACTCGTGATCTACTTGGCAATAAGGTTAGGTTTAATAATGCTAGGTGTTGTCCTCAGTTGTCTGAAAATTTGTTTTCAGTACGAAAATTGATAGATTTAGGTTTTACTGTAGTTTTGAATAATCAAAACATTCAAGTGGTAAACGGTGATCAGACGGTGACCTGTTTTTCTGAAGAATATAAAAAACAATTTTGGCATATGGAACTGGTGACTGATCTTACTAATGATAGTGTAGATTATGATAACGAAACACCGGCGTTGTCTCCTCACTTGATGTTGCTGACGTCGTACCTGCAAACAATTCGGAGGGAGAAGAAGAAGAAACAGGTGAGAATATAGGTAATGGAGAAAGAGAGAATTGTTCGCCGGTACAAACGTCAGATAACATTAGTGGAATACATATAGGTAATAATGATAATATAAATAACAATGATAATAATAACAGTAGAACCAAACAAAATAAAACGGAGAATAATAATAATAATAATAATAATAATAATAATAATAATAATAATAATAATAATAATAATAATAATAATAATAATAATGATGGTAGTAATATAGATGATAATGATAATTTAGAAAAGTCTAAAACGGAGGGAGTAAATGATAATAATAAAGGCGAAAGTATAATTGACAATGAAAACCCGGAGAATGATCGAAAGGTAATTAATATTGAAGAAATTCCCGAACCTATGATATTAGACATTACTGGAGTGAATAAGTCTATACCCTTAGAACTGCACTGGCACTACAAGTTAGGCCATGTGTCAGAAAAATATTTAAAGAAATTGGCGCAAACTAAACCGGAGTTAAAAGGAGTTAAATTTACGGGAATAATAAAAGACTGTGAAATATGTGCAGTCTCTGACCTCACTAAATTACCCTTTAATCAACCAAGGTGGAGAGCTGAGTGCCCACTACAAATGATTCATTCTGACGTAATGGGTCCTATATCACCCACTACATTTCCAGCTAAATGGAGATTTATAGTAGTATTTATTGATGACTATTCTAGGTATGCACAAGCATATACTATGACATAAAAGTCTGAAGTTGGCGAATGTTTAGAAACATTTATACCGAGCACTAGAAATTTATTAGGGAAAGATGTTAAGGTGTGTTATTTGAGATCTGATCAAGGAACGGAGTTTACAGGAGGATATACAAAACAGGTGTTAGAAAAGGAAAATATCGATCTCCAATTAGCACCACCTGATACACCCCAACATAATGGTGTGGCTGAAAGGTTCAATAATACCATTCAAAGTAGAGTGAGAGCTTTAATGGCAGATTCAGGGTTACCTAAGAATATGTGGGATTTAGCTGTTAAAGCAGCAGTTTACATGTACAAACGTACCCCACACAAATCTATAAATTATGATATACCTTTGACTAAATTTGCACCAAGTGCACCATGTCATTTTAATCAATTACAGAGATTTGGTTATTTGGCATATTCAAAGGTTAAAAGAAAACCGGAGACTAAATTCTCAGGACGGGGAATCTGTACTGTAATGGTTGGATATACCCGATCTGTTTATTTATTATGGTGTCCAGAAACTAAATCCTTAATTGAATTGCGAGATGTAAGATTTAATGAGAAACTGGTATATAGGAATAAATATAAACAACAGGAGAGAATTGAAAAAGGAGATATTAACTGGTTTAATGATTTTAATAATAAGAATGAAATGGAGAATGAAACGGAGGATAAACAGGAGGAAAGTAAAGGAGTAAAAAGGAGAAAGTCAAAGCGATTAACAGGAGAAAAGAGACAAAAGGTTGAAGCTTTTAATACTGAAGATCCTAAATGGATCGAAGTTGAAAACCTTGATGAAGTTCTAGACGAGTTCGTTTATATGGCTATGGCTGAAGTGAATGAGGACCCCAAAACATATTTGGAGGCAATTAACTCATCCGGTAGCCTACAATGGAAAAAAGCCATTCAAGACAATACTCGCTCAAGACACAATGTATGGACTATAGTTGATAGACCATTAGTTGATGAAAACGGAGAGAAACCAAATATAATAGATTCAAGGTGGTTATTTAAAGTTAAACTGGAGCCAACAGGAGATGTGAGATATAAAGCAAGACTGGTGGGAAGAGGATTTAAGGATAAGGTAGAATACAGTTTACTGGAAATATATGCTCCAGTAACACCATTGGCAACTGTATGTAATTTATTAGCGATAGTAAATAAGTACAACTTGGAGATTTGCCAACTGGATGTTAAAACTGCATTTTTACATGGAGAAATAATTGGACCTATATATATGGAGATACCAGAAGGTGTAGGTATTGATCCTTCTGAAAGAGTAAACAAGGTGTGTAAATTAAATAAATCAATTTATGGGTTAAAAACTAGTCCTAAAAGCTGGAATATACTTTTCACAGCGGAGATGAAAAAGTTAGGCTTAAATACTGATGTAAAAGACCCATGTTTATTTACTTGGAAAAACGGAGATAAATTTATAATCCTTCTAGCTTATGTAGACGATATTCTCATAGCTAGAAATTGTTCAATTTCGATTGAACAATTAAAGGAAAAATTTAGGAAAATATTTAAGTTTTCCGATATGGGAACTCCTCAGGATTACTTAAGTATTGAAATTAATAGAAACAGGAGTCAAAATAAAATTTAGTTAAAACAAACACGATTTATTAATAAATTATTAAGGAGATTTAAAATGGAGGACTGTAAACCTTGTAAAACGCCTATGGTAACTAGACAAGTAAAACGGAAAAATGATAATAATTATGAACATAAAAATTTAAATAAAACAGAAGAAAAATATCCATTTAGAGAAGCAGTCGGATGCTTGTTATATTTAACCAGTAGAACAAGACCCGATATAGCTATAGCTGTTAACCTAATGAGTAGATGTCAAGGTAGTCCAACTGAAGAGAATATACAGGAGCTAAAAAGAATTTTCAGATACCTAAAATACACTGAAAATCTAGGTCTAACTTATAATGGAAAACACGATAATATTATAGGATATTCCGATGCTAGCTGGGGTGATTTTCCTGAAACAGGAGCATCTACAGCAGGAAATTTAATTAAATTATTTGGAGACACAATAATGTGGAAATGTTATAAACAACAAAGAGTAGCAACTTCTACGTGTGCAGCGGTGTATGTAGCGATGAGTGAGTTAGCCAAAGAGTTAGCTAATCAAGCCGAAATAACGGAGAAAATTATAGGTATCTCATTTCTACCTGCACAAATTTATTGTGACAGTCAATCGGCAATAGACGGAGCTCAGATGGTAGGAGCACCAGGTTTAAAGTACTTGCATACACAATATCATTATGTACGTGAAAGTCAACAACTTGGTGAAATTGTTTTGGTAAAAATTTTTTCAGAACAGGAGTCTGATATTTTTACTAAACCACTACCTATTGGGAGTTTTGAAAAATTTACTAGATTAATATTAAACTGTGATGACAGCATCTATCATTCCATAACGGAGAAATAAATAACATATATCATAACTAACAAATTAAATAAAACACATAAAATAAACATATATACTCACACATATTTTCTTAGATATTAATACCTAGTATATTGTTTCAGATTAAAACAATATGAAAACGGCGATCTCTAGAATGATCCAGAACCCCTGATTATTATTATTCTTAAAATTTATTATGTTTTTTTATTATGTCTATTCCTGTGATGTCGTATATATTTTCTTTAGTTTTGTCTGCATTCATGTTCCTAATTATGTCATTTGTGAGTTCTGTATATTATATTTTTCTATTCTTTCTTACATTTGTTGAGCTCACTAACCTACAATAACTTTACTTATAACACAAACGGAGAATATGATAAATTTTAGGAAGAATATAATGGAGTACTATATATACATATACATATTTATATATCTTGAACAATATTTCATTAAGAAGTCTTATGGTGGCTCAAGGCAATTTAATGAAATGTTCATGATATTTTCTATACTTTTTTGGATTTACTTTTTTTAATAAATATAAATAAAATCGTAGAGGTTTTTCATCTACTCCTGTAGATTTTCCTCAACACAACTGGTGGACCAAGAGGTTTTTAGTTTATCCTTTTTACATAAATATACTGTGAATTCATAAATAAAAAGGATAAACATTTTCCTCTTACTTTTCTTTAAATATATTTTTATATACATAATTCTTTCGGCGAAAGAGGTTTTTTATTTATGTAATATAAAGTTTTCCTCTTTAATCAATATTTATATTGTATAACAATTTTATTGTTATTTGATTTTTTTTTGGATCTTTGTATTTTGATCTATAAGGAGTTTTTCATGAAAAATGTTTTCTCCTATTTTTTTATCGCACTATGTACTTTTTAATAACTATACATTGTTCAATCACTATATCTTATATATCATATAATATGCATTTCATATGTATTTCATATTTTCAACGTCGTAATTGAACAAGGAGGGAGTGTCGGTACATTAATTTTTGTTCAATCACTAGTTGGTAACACTGTATCGTCATTCTCCAGTTCCTATTCAGTTACGTCGTTTATCTGTTCAGTTTGTGAGTTGTGTCCGTTCATGTGAATATCTCTCTCTTCATTAAATTCATTTATTAGTGCGGTACTTGTGTTTTACTTATTTATTCATTCTTCGGTGTTAAATTAATTGTTCGTCTACCTCATACTTCAATGGACTCCAAGCCCCCAGAGTCCAACAGTTTTAATTATGCTAGAATATGTTATAATAAAAAAGTGTCCCAAAATCTGAGTTAAGGCTAATTGAAAATTTCAGTCAAAAATTGTAAAATGATACGAAATTTTCTAAAATGTAGCCATCATACCTGTGAAAAAATTAAGACATCAATTTGTTTTAGTTGCATTGATGGGTTCGTAGGAAAATGATGTAGATAATTTCCCATAAAGAGCTTTTTTTTTTCTCTCATTTTGATAGAAATTAGGTAGGCCTACAATGAAATATTTCGTCTCTTATAATTAATGAATTTAGAGTTTTCAACGAAGTTTCGCTTCGCCGCAGCACATACGACTTATTTTCTACAAAAGATACATCCATACAAAATAACCGAAATAATAAATTTTACAGCCCCATCAATAAGAGCGCCAGCCATCGTGCACCGTTTTAATTCGATTCCAGAATAGGCTGTTAACTTATCACGTCAAAAGTATACCCTACATTTATTGAAATAAATTGTCTTTGAATTGAATGTAAAATTTGTAAATAGGTACATGGGTAATATCCTGCATGAGAAGAAAACACATGTAGGCCTGTCGCTCAGTGAAAATAAAAATTGAGGTTGTAATGGGAATTTTTGTACTTTTCATTCCCTCCTACAACACAAATTACACTTACTTTTATCTGGTCCAATCCTCATTCCAAATGTTTGAAAAACTATTCATACCGTGGGTATCAACCGTGACGACAAAGTGGAAAATTTCGTTTTGAATATATGCAAAAGGCTGTCAAGAATTTTATCTGTTGATGGAAAACTTATCACTTTTTTCACATCCATAAGTACCTAAGTATGCGAAATTTAACATTTTTCTTTCTCCGAATCGTACAATTTTATCCTTTTCAATGTCAGTATCAATGATATGTAATAAGACGATCTTCTAATCGTGGGTTTTACGTGCAAATAGAATACAACGTTTGCATGTTTTCGATTCCATTATTGAAATTGAAAAAAAAAAAAAAAAAAAGGATTTGTAAATACAAACTACTAGAAATCCTACAAACCAAGATGTCGTATTTTCTCTCCTCTGACGTTGTGGGTGTGTAAATATTTATTTGTTTTTCATTTCTGACGATTTTTGAAATATCCTCGTGTTGATTTCTTTCATTACACGAATGATCGAATCGAACAGAAACAAAAAAAAAAAAATATATATATATGCGGTAGGTATACAATTTGATCTCAACAGCGACTTTGTTTTTCACCCAAATTTGATGTTGAATTAATTTCATTCGAAAAATGTGTCTCCTCAAAAATAGTTCGATACAAATAATTCGACCATAGTTTGTGTTTGTTATTAT